>PVKS010013009.1:0-52081 GCA_004027875.1 Aplodontia rufa | reverse complement strand
GGAGAAGAAAAGAAATACTAAAGAGCATAATTAATTCAAAATTTAAAATCCAACGTTGGTACCACGCTAATGAAGTTGATAAACCTGTAGCTAGATTGATCAAGAAAAAGAGACCACACTAAACACTTATATAATGATGGAGACATTGAAACAAAGATAAAGGGGCATCATAAATCATTTTATGCTGATATACTGAACAACCAAAGCAAAATGGATGAATTCTTTGAACACATATTACCAAAACTATCTCAAAAAAGATACAGAAAACTTGGACAAATTTTGATGCAATTAAATAAATTGAATTTACAATTGATTACTGTTCTACAAGATCATCTCCAGACCCAGAGATTTTCACTGCTGTAGGCCATCACCATTCAGGCATTAATTATTCCAATCATAAGCAACACTTTTCCGGACATAGGAGAAGGAAAACTTACTAATTCTGTTATGAAGTCAGCATCACCAGGATACCAAAACTACACAGAGAGATTTCAAGAAAGAAACAACATGCTGATATTTTTCTTCTTGAACAAAGACAGAAAAATCCTTCACAAAGTATTAGCAAATTGAATCTTTTAATATATGAAAATATAATATAACATGAACCAGAAATGCATAGTTGATTTAAAATCTAACACTAATAATTTGTTCTATATAGTTCATTTATTAAAAAATAAAAAGTAGGATAATTATATCATTAGAGAAAAAACAAAATTCATGCCATTTTATGATAGCATAATGTCTTAGAAAATTTAGAATAGAAGTGAACTTCTTTAACCTGACAGGAAGTATTTACAAAAATGAACCCCTGCCCCCAAACAAAAACACACCAAAACAAAACACCAAAAAAACATTGACATCATTATTGATGAAAGAAACGCACACAAAATCCTAGGCTTGGAAATAAATAAAATAGGAGTATCAACGTTATTCTGGAAGCATCAGTTGTGACATAAATAAGAGGCACTTAACACAGTAAAGATATGTAATCTTCCTTTGTGATTAAGTAAGCGGTAAGTTGCAGATATCAAGTTCTGAGGAATCCATCAAGAAGCTTCCAGAACCATTGAGTGCGATGTTTGAAATTTACTTTGTCGGATGTAAGTATAGCGACACCGGCTTGTTTTTTTTGGGCTGTAAGCATGGTAGATTTTTTCCCATTCTTTCACCCTTAATCTGTGTATGTCTTTGCCTGTAAGGTGAGTTTCTTGTAAGCAGCATATGGTTGGATTTTGTTTTTTGATCCAGTCTGCAAGTCTGTGTCTTTTGAGTGGTGCATTTAGACCATTCACATTCAGTGTTAAAATAGAAGTGTGTAATTGAATTGTAGTCATTGTGTCTTATTTAGCTAGTTCTGTGGTTGCCTTGGTTAGTTCTTGCTGGGTAATACTTTCGCTGAATTTCTTCAGTTTGTTGGTTTTGGGTATCAATTGCTTGTTCTTCTGTCTGGAGTATTTCCTTAAGAATTCTTTGCAGGGCAGGTTTTCTGTTGACAAATTCTGCCAGTTTTGTTTTATCATGGAAAGTTTTTATTTCTCCATCAAATTTGAAGCTGAGCTTTGCTGGGTATAGAATTCTAGGCTGCATGTTGTGATCATTTAGACATTGAAAGATATTATTCCAAGACCTTCTTGCTTCCAGCATTTGGGTTGAAAAGTCACAGATAATTCTTAGTGGCTTGCCTCTGAATGTGATTTGGCGTTTCTCCCTTGCTGCTTTTAATATAGTTTCCTTGGTGTCTCTGTTGTACATTTTGAATATGTTATGTCTTGGTGAGTTTCTCTTTTGATTAGGCCTATTGGGTGTCCTGTAAGCTTCCTGGGTGAGCATGGCAGATTCTATTTTTATGTGGGAAAAGTTTTCTTTCATGATCTCTTTGAGAATATTCCTCATACCATTGGTGTGTTTCTGAATTTCTTCCTGTATTCCAATTACTCTCAGATTGTTCCTTCTCATTTCATCCCAGACATTCTTGAAATACTGGTCGTGATCTCTTAATTGTTTTTCTTTTTTGGTGTCAGTGCGCTCTAGCTTGATCAACCTGTCCTCATTATTGGAAGTTCTTTCTTCAATAGCAGAGGTTCTATTTTCTACTGAAGTTAGTCTATTATTGCATTCCTGCATGGTCCCTCTCATGTCATTGACTGCAGATTTGAGGTCTGTAGCTTCCTTTTTGAGAGAATCTAATTCTTTAATGATCAAGTCTTTTAATTCTTGAGTTTTCTCAGTTATTCCCTTCATTATCTCCTCTTTTAAGTCCTTGTTCCTTTTTATTATCAGCTCATTGATATATTGTTCTAGATTTTCATCCTGATCCCTGGCCATAGCCCCCTTACTAGGGGAGTTTTGGGATTTATGTGAACCTCTTCGAGTTTGATTTCTCATGTCTGAAGAGATTCCTCTCTCTTATTTGCTGGTGAACCCTCAAAAATCTGGAAATGAACTGGGGATTTTCGGTCCAGATTCAGAGCTGCTGGGGGTGGGCTAGTCTTCAAGTCGCCATCTTGCAGGCCCTCCTCATATATTATTTGTATATAAATATATGCAGTGACATAAAATCTTTTTGGGGATTGAGAAGATGAACTTTAAATGGTTAAATCTATGGAGGGAGGGTAGGAAATGGGGAGGGTGAACATAAGAGTGCCTGGGTGTTCATGACAGAAATATTTTAAATTTTTGTAAGGATGTATGTTTTATCACAAAACAGAAAATTCCAACTATGGCTGTTTTTGCACAAAACTCTAACATCAAATCTGTGGGTGTTTTTCTTAACATTAACCAGTTTTACAACCAATTGAGTGTCCTACAATTCAATTCAATTCAATTTGATTCAATTCGATTCAATTCATTTCAGAATCCAACTATGTGAAGTTAACACAAGGTAGGCACTCAGTCCCTAAGGTTTCCTTACTTCAGATGCTAATCACAAGTCCCAGGGTTCCCCTGTTCCTGATCTAAGAGCTAAAAAATGGGGGATACACTCTACCTACACCTTGGGTTTGAGACTTTGCTAGAATGGCACACAGAACTCAGGAAAGCTCTGAACTTACTTTTACTGGTTTATTATAAAGCATCCAAATGAACAGTGGGATGAAGACGTAGCAGAGGATGCTCCAACTGGTTCTAGCACAGCAGCTTCTATTGTGGAGCTGGGGTATGCCAACTTCCTGGGACATGGACGGTCCCCAAGCCCTGTTATTTAGAGGTTTTTCATGGAGATTTCCTTAGATAGATATGATGGATTATTCACTTTACTTTCATCTCTTCTCCTCTCCCTGGAGCTGAAAATTCTAGGCCTCTCATCAAAGTTTGTTTTTTTGGCTACCAGCCTGAAGTTCCTTACAAGTCATTGGAACAAAAGTCATTCCTGTCACTCAGGGAAATTTCCAGAGATTTAGGAGCTCTGTGTGAGGAAGGGCTGAATGTACATTTTTATTATATTATAATAGCATTTTAGGTTGTTCACTGTATTAATACATATAGTTTTTGTAAGGATGATATATTTTATAATGAAATAAGGAAAATGAAAAAACAAAATGAATAATCTCCAGGAATTGTTTTAACTCATGGAATAGAGTTCCAATTGATCAATGAATAAAAACAATAACAACACTGTAGTACCAGTGCCCTAAGCAGAATAGGACAAGGAGCAGGGATAAAATTACAGCCATTGGTAGTAGCGTGGAGTTACATTTTCTCTTGTATTTATATACCAGCTGATAGCACATATGTTAGTGAATAAAGATTCCCAAGTGTTTTCTAATTCTGTTGTTTCTTTTATCTTAAATTATTTTTTTTAAAGAGAGAGGGACAGTGAGAGAGAGAGAGAGAAAGAGAGAAACAACTTTATTTAGTTTTTCACATGGCCTTCGTTGCTCCAATAGTTAGTTGTGTAAATGGTGCTGGGGTTTGAACCCGGGTCCTCGTGCTTGCCAAGCAAAGCGCTGAAACCACTGAGCCACTGCTCCAGCCCTTAAATTCTTTTTTATATCTAATCACTTTTATAATTTCTTGCTTTTTGCCCATGATTATGATTTTCTCTTTCTGTAACATACAAAAGTTTCTGACTTTGCATTCGTTATCTTCTAATTTGATCATATGAAGTCTTTAGACTTTTAATTGTGCTGTTCATTTATGCTGACTTTTGTCCATGGTGTTTTTAATAGTGAGTTCACACATGTGGAGTCTTTGTGTAGTGCTGTGCAGATAAACTGGCTTTCATTTAAAAGAGCTCAATTTATGCTGTTTGCCAATTTCCATGGTGAAATGCTCCCATAGTAGCCAATTTCAAACTGCTAGCTTGACACTGCTGAACGTGAAATTGGGAAGAGACGAACACAATTTCCTCTCTCAGCCATTCTGCACCAGCCAGCTCCAGCCCCCACTGCCTTCCGGTGAAGAGTCCCACCAGGCTGGGGTTGAGAGTCTCCTCCTGACAAGGAGCTGCCTGTGTTAGGTACCTGGAACTGTTCAATGTCAGGCCACTTTACATTAGTTTCTTAGTGTTTTTGGACTATGTGGATAGTTTTGAATAGGATTTTCTAATCTATGTGAGGTTTGCATCTTTTTGTTATTATTTTTGTTATACTTTTAGTTTTAAAATGGCCAAGGAATAATTGCATGTACCTATGATGTATGGAGTGACGTTTTGATATACGTGTTCTCAATGGGAGAACTGTTTCTGTCAATAGATTCTTAGCCATGTCTTCTCCCACCCCTTCTCTCAAGATCAAAAAGAGTTTCCCGGTTATATCTTTGCGTAGGACTGATTGTACACACCCACCCACACCCACACCCACATCCATCCACACATATATTTTAATTCGATCTTTCATATAGGGCACAGTCCTATAGGATCTTGACTTTATTTAGCATCTTCATTTCAATTCCGTGTTCTGTGAAGGCATAAGAATTTCACCCATTAAACCTGAAGGCTCTTGCTTTTTGGAGCCCAGCCAATACTCTTGGGGCAGCTGCCCGCTTTAGTACCAGCTTCTTAGTCTAGATTCTTTCTGGGATCCTTCACTTGTGAATACTTTCCTATCCTCTTGTGAACTTGGATACACATTCAAAATGATTGGAAAAAATGTTTTTCCAGTATTTTAAATGTTTTGTAGTGGCAAGGTTTTCAGGATAGGTTGACTGCAATATGACTACATGAAGAGTTCCCATTTCGAACACTTAAAGTGCTATATACTTTTCAGATTATCTTTGTGTAAAGAAATATTCCAAGCTTAGGGTTTGTAAACGGTTGATTTCACGAGAACTCAATGTTCATGACCTGTGGATGAAGGGTTTGGGCAAGACTCGGCAGGATGGTTCTTCTGCTCTCTGTAGTAACAACTGGGTTCATGTAGTGTTTTTCAGCTGGAAGTTTTAATTCCATGTCTGGAAGTCAGAGCTGAGTTGGTTTGCTCCCTTTCCATATAGTGTTAGGACCAATCTTTATGATCTTTCCAGAAGAGCTGCTAGACTTCTTATACAGTAGCTCAGACCTTGGAGAGTGAGTGTTTCAAGAGACAGGAAGTAGGAGCTGCGCATTTCTAAGTCTGGAAATTAGCCTATTGTCACCTCTCTCATATTCTTCTTGTATTCTGTCATATTCAAAGACTTCAAAGAGGCTTTAAGATCAAATTTAAGAAGAGTGGGAAATTCGGAGATTATTAAGTCCTACAATCTTTCTTGAAAGATGAAGAAACCAAGAGCTGGAGCAATCAAGGACCTTTTGAGGTCAAACTGGTTGGTGTCATGTGTTGGACCTGGTGGAGTATTGCCCAGTTTCTGCAAATGAAATTATCCAACTGGACACTGCTACAGATGCTGGTAGGAAGTTCAAAAGATGGAAAAGAACATGGTACCCAGAAAATATGCCAACAGATAACAGATAGTGGTTTGACATAGCAGTTTGTCTGAAGTTCACTATTTGTCAATGGGGAATAAGGTCCCAGCAACTGGCTAGTTATTCATAGTAAGGAGAACTCTAGTCCTAGAGGTACTGGAGGTTTGAATGTTTTCCAAGGTGAGGACTTGAGATGCCAGTTTGGTGGAAGTCAGTTTTGTGTTTTCCAGGAGTTGAAGAATGAGACTGAAGGATGCTGCGGCAAATATGGAACACGGATTTTATTTTAAGGAAATAATAGAAAGCAGAGCGCAAGGAGGAGGAGCAAGGGTGTAGAGTAGACTTCCCCCAGAGTGGGAGAAGGAGGCCTCTGAGCAGAAGAGGGAGTCGGGTTTGCTCTTTCTATAGGAAGTTCTCCCTTCAATTGGTCATCCTCTCCCTTCCCCTATACCTAGGACATGGGCAGGGGAAATTCTGGTTGGGTCCAGCCTTGAGTTTGGGCCTCAGGCATCAATAGAAAGAATGTGGTGCCTTCCTTAGCAGAAGGGAGTGTCTGCATCTGGACCCACCTTGCCAGACCCTCCTTACTAGCATTGGGAGATGTCAAATTGATCTTCTTAAAAGAAAAGGAACTGGTTTTCCCTTGATTGATTTTGAATATTCTAACTACTCTGACTGCCTAACTTTTCTCAGAGGCAGGGTTAAGACAACAGAAGGTGGCTGATTGGGGTGACTCTCTGTCCAAAGTCTGGCTCCAACTGCCCTTAGGGGTACCAGCATCAACCACTGTTTCTCTTTGTTTCTGATTAGCTTGGCCCGATACTGGAAGGCACCCTCACCCAATGAATCATGGATCTTGAGACGAAGTCTTGGTCTGACCTAAGGCCTTTCAGAAAGAGGTGACCCATTGATTCCCAGAGAGTGAGCCAAGCAGCCTCTCTGTCTTTAGAAATGCTTTTACTCTAAGTCTGATCTTGATATCAACCTCTTAAACAGGCACCTGTTGTGAAAGATTGCCCAGATAGGTCTCTCCTAGCTTTAAAATTAGACTGCCTTCTCTAGACTCTAGCAAGACACCTTTTCTTCTGTACCCTGTCATCTGGCAAGAAAGAAATCAAGAAGTTCATATCCTTCATTCTGAGTGAGTCCTAATTCTCCCATCTGAGGTTCTCTTGGCCCACAGCAATTCAGACATTTGTTCCACCCTTTATCTAATCACTCTGGCACTCCACACTCTCCTTGAACCCTGTGTAAGTGAGGGACAAGCTTTACAGACCACACTACAGAGCGGAAGAATACATTCTTCTACCATGGGTGGATTTTCTATCTTGGGAAATTGCATTTGGAAGTTTTAAAGTGTCCAGGGGAGCGCCAGTAAATAGCCACTAAGTCTGGCCCTGCCCCTAGGTTTGGGAAGTGACAAATAAAGACACTATCATGTCAGTCAGTAAGGCCACAATAAATCTGAAGGGACACAGGTATACTCTTAGAAGCTTATTAAGGGACACTTTCCGTCTCTACATCCAGCTGGGAGCTTAGTTCTCTCACAGTGGACCACTAGCCTGCATACTAAAAAAAAAAGAAAAGATAAATGTAACCTACAAATGCCCAAGGAAAGCTCCTCATTTTCTTCTGCCTCAACGCAAACTCTGATGGAAAAATTTGGTAGCTGCCTCATAGCCTTGTAAATGCAAACTGCATGAGCTAGCAACTAAACCAGTTTGAAACCAGAGGGGCAGGGGAAGCTTGAAGTGCCACTTTTAAATTCAAGTGGCTGTGAGGCCTAAGGGACCGTTTACTCTTTTCTTGCACTTTGAGATTCTAGCAGGAGAGATAGTTGGAGAGGATCTGGAAACACCAGCTGCTCCAGGTTCCAAGACTTTTAAGATGTTTAAGAGGCCTACATTCTTGTAGTTTTAGAAACAATGCAACTGAGACTCAACTTTAGGAAGCTGACAGGACAGGCCTAAGAATATCTGGAGACACTAATTTCTGCAGAAATTTCTCTTCTTTTCAGGTGAGCACAAAGAAGGAAATTGGAAACATTATATATAGGTTTTCTTTATTCTTTTTTCTGAAAATATTATTCTGTTTTTTTTTAGTTCATAATAATTATACAAAAGAGTGAATTACAGTGTGGTGTATTTGTACATGAATTATTCTTATGTTATTTTTTAAACAAATTTATTGAGGAGTTGAGTTGTACTATCATAAAACTTTTCTGAGGATTTCATGAGCTCTCATTCTTTCAATGTCTGGGCTAATTCTGACTCTGGTGTGCTAGATAATCACATTCTCCTTTTCTAGAATAAATATGGCCATTTCATGCTTTGGGGAGGAACTCATTTTTTCTAGTTCATTCTTACTGATGAATTCACCTACAGTATTGGGCACCTAAATATGTTTTCCAGCAAGTCTTTTTTTTTTTTTTATCTAACTGGAATTTTCAATTCTGTTTTTTTTGTATTGTCTTTATTCAAAACCCAATTATTCAAAGAAAGACTCAAATCTTTGTTTCCTTTTTTTTTGTGTGTGTGTGTGCACAACTGTATTGTATGTTTGTGTACATGTGTGTTATATGTTGTGTTTAACATGCTACCAATTAGCTTATAAATAAGTGCTCATAAATTAAAATTTAAAAAATGGATCCAAATGACTTTTAGTTCATGTGACTTTAACATTTAGAAATAGGTTCAATTTAAATTGGTTAAACAACAGAGTAAAGGTGTAAGGAAATAAAGAGATCAGAGAGTGGAGGCTCAACAGTAACACAGGTTTATTCAGGAGAAAGAGAACCCTGCACCAGGGGGCCCAGAGGAGTCTGGGACCCACCTGCTGCTTACAGCCTGGGTAGATGTAGACAGAATGAGGAGGGAGGAGTTTAAGGTGGAATTTTCTGATTAAAATGGATTCTTGGTAGGGTGGGATTTTTCTGATAAGGGCCCTGAGTCAATAGATATCCAAGTCAATGGATTCCAATAAGGACCTGAGTGAGCAGGGGTTTTGCTGTCTGGTTCACATTATTATAAATGAAATCAAACATGTGGTTGAGTGTGGGTGAGCAAGGCAGAAATTTTACTTCGGCTGAAGGGTGAAAGCAAAACGCATGCCTAGCAAGAAGGTGAGCATTTTTTAATTCCAACCTGGCTCAATACTGCCCTTGCTCTAATTGGAGGAGCTCAGATGCACAGTCTGCGTGATTGCTGGGATTAGGTGGAGGCAGGTGCAAGAGGAAGTAGGTAGTAACTGGGGAGAATGGGGTGGGGGTCTCTGCATAGGTGGTGAGGGTTGTAGAGATTTAGAGTTCACCGGAAGAGGATGGGTGGGTACCGGAAGGGGTCCTTTGAAAGAGGTGGGCGTACACAGGTGAGGGAGTTACTATCTTCAAAGGAGGAAGGGGATCTAAAATGGAGGTAGTAGGTTATACACCACAATCATTCAAGTTTGACAGAAAAGACACATCTTACAATTCCCCCATCTTATATGATACACATATACTCTTTTCTTCAAACTCTGATACTAATTTTTGACATTCATCTTTGACCACATCAGATGCAGGAGGCCTGATTTGGCTCATAGCTGAAAGTTGTTTAGTAATAGCAGTCAATCTCTGAACACTATCCTCTATATATCCAATCAGGGTTATAGCCCCAAATGCTATAATTAATAAGAAAATAATAAGTATAATTATTTCTTTCCACATTATTTTATCAGTAAGGCTTAGCTTAGTAATTTCCTTTACATAATTACTTCTTGATGGTTGTCCTCAATATAATCCATTATCACAAATCACCAAAAGGAAATTGACTCAAAATTGGTTGAGTTTTAATTGTTGACTTATAGATTCTCTTTTTCAGAGCACTGTGATTGATTTGATCTAGGAAATGTCAGGGTGGAAAGGGTAGCCAATTGAACCAAAGTACAGGTTCCATTCCAATTGGCAGGTAAAGTCTCAAGCAAGGGCCCCCCACAATACCACCAGATACCAGCTCGGACTATAACAAGTACTGTTTGATTCAATATCTCCTCAAATGATCAGCCTCATGACCAGTCTTCCTGGCATCCAGATACATTTCCCAAGAAAGCCAATTGCTCCCCCCACCTAGAGGAGCATGAGGTGTAATTGGCTCTGAGGGAAGGGAGTTGGGTGTTCTTTGGGGGCTCTTGTTTTTGACCCTCTCCTTCTGGGAACTGCAGTGATAGGGTTTTACAAGAGCTATTTTCCCAGGCCATCTTTTCCTGAAAGAGAGATATTATGCAATTCAGGCCCATTGGATCTGAGATCGTCAAGAGGGAATGGGCCCAATTGAGCAATCTGCCCTCCTGTTGCACAAGGGTAAAAGTTGCTTTTATTGGGTGTGCTAACAGAATATTTAATCCTTTTCACTCGGGCATTTGCCTCATTCTATCCAATTTCTATCTTAAGAGTTTTTTTGTAAATCTTTTGTCTCCAAGACAATTTTGGTAACATCGTTATTAAGTTCATAGAGTTTAACTTCTTCAGAATATGCTGGACAATGATATTCATTTGGCCCAGACAAGTGCTCTTGGTTATGTAAATTCTTACAGAAGAGCACCAGGTAAACACTAGACTTGACAATCAGAGGAAAGATGGTCTGAGCTACATCAATTATCAGCTTACACGATATAATTCCCGATATCATCATAAGCATCATTAAAGTCCTTTTAGAGTCAGTTTGGTGGGGTCTGGGTGCTGGAATGAGATTGTCTTTCACAATTGGAAGTTGAGACCCCTTTAACGTGTAGTGAATCCAACCTAGTTCAGTCATCTGGACAGCTGTCTCAGTGAGCAGGACTCAATAAGGCCCTTTCCAAGCAGGATCCAGCTTATTTTCCTTTCAGACCCAGATCAGGACATGGTCCCCTAGCTGATGGGTGTGCAAGGAGTTCCAGAGGTGGTGTCTGTGCCAGAAGGCCCTATAGTCTCAAAGAGGTTAAGTAAGGTAGAAGAGAGACCTAACATATAATTTTTAAGAAATTGATCCTTTGTTTCAAAGGTGGGAAACCTTATCGTTTTACCTATATATGGTAATCCATATAGCAATTCATATGGGGATAAGCCTATGTCCTTTCAGGGAACTGTTCTAGTTCTTAGAAAAGTGATGGGGAGACACCTAGTCCAGGGGAAATTTGTTTCCAACATCAGTTTAGTAATCTGCCTCTTTAAAGCTTGGTTTATTCTCTTCATCTTATCTGAGGGGGGCGGTGCCAGGGAGTGTGATATTCCCATTTTATGTCTAAGATTTTCATAAGTTCTTTAATAATATTTGCAGTAAAATGACTTCCATTATTTGAGTTTATTCTTCTCTTTTTAAAGCCAATTCTAGGGATTATTGATTTCAATAAAAATCTTAGTTACATTGCTAGCACTGGACAAGGGGATAACTTCTACCCAGTTAGATGGTCTACTATCACTAGCAAATATTTTAAATGACCTATTTGAGGCATCTCAGTATAGTCAATTTGGAGGCTTTGGAAGAGTCTTAATTCAGAATTTCTCCCTCCTGGAGGCGGTTTCCTTAAGGCTTATTTATTAACCCTTTTGTAAAAGGCCTACATTTACTTGCTTGGCTATTGTATAAATTCCAATGCATCCATATATTCTTAGCACAGCACAGCATATGGCCTGTGGGGGCCCCAATGGCTTCCCTTATGTAAATGGGTCATCATTTCCCTACCATCAGGTAGAAGCCATTTTCCCTTCAGGAATCTTGGAAGCTCCCAATTTTATTGTTTTTCTTCCTGTGGGCTGAATATTGGAGTAACTTAGGGAGGGGATAAAAACAGGGGTAAAGTGGAAAATAGAGACTTATGATTGTAGGGCAGCCTCTTTAGTGCTTCATCTGTTAGCCTATTGCTTTGGGCCTCTATGCTGTGGCCCTGTTGGTGCCCTGACACATGTATGGCAGTTATTTCTTCAGGTAACAATAAAGAAAGAAATTATTAATAGAATATAGAATTTAGATAATAGAATATAGATTATAGAATTTGAGTAATTAATTTATTTTGTGTATGAAATCCCTTCCTCTATTATTAATTAGATCATGTTCAGTTCAAATTTTTTCCCAAAAGCATGGACAACTCCAAAAGCATATCTGGAGTCTGTAAATTATTCCCTCCTTTTCCTTTAGAAATTTTAGTGCTTGGTTTAGAGAAAATATTTCACAGATCTGAGCAGACCACCCATTGGGTAGCCTTCCTGATTCTATTATTTTTTATTGTACCCCATCTATTACTGAATATCCATTATGCCTTTTCCCTTGAATAACATGGGAAGATGCATTTATAAAGATCTTAAGGCCTGTTGAGAAGAGGATTTATCTAAGGTCTGGTGTTCTATTAGATCCATGCAGTAATGTTCAGTAGAATCAGAGGGTTTTTTACCCAATTAAAGATTCAGCCAGATTTAACAGTTTCCAGTAGTGAGTGTTAAATCATCCTTTCCAGGAGAATGGACTCATACTTTAGAATTCTGGAGTCAGTTAATCTTTCCCCACCTTTTGGTTCTGACCTGATGGGGTGTGCTCACTATTAAGGCCCCTCCAAAAGTTAACTTTTAATTTTCTTCTACCAAAGTGGCATTCACTGATTGGATACTTTCAGGTCATCCCCTGGAGACTGAGTCTAGGACCTTAGATAAATAGGTTATTGGTTGCTTTTGTTCTCCATAGTCCTGGGTTAGAATTCCCAGAGCTATTCCCTTATCTACATTAACAAACAAATAAAATGTCTTTTCATGTGAAGGTAAAGCTAACTCAGAGTCCTTTTAAGGGCTTGTTTAAGAGTTTCTAGTGTTTGAAGTTCCTCAGGTTTCCAAAGGTTTGGGTCAGGCTCTCCATCTAAAAACTTCAGATATAGTTTTCTAGTCTTAAAGGCATAAGAGTCTATCCATAATCTATAGTATCCCATCAGTCCTATGAATCTTTTAGTTTTATAATTTTCTAATTATATTAGGCCAGCTATTAGTTACAAAGTGTACTTTTAACATTTCTTGCCCTAAGGCATCATTAGTATTTAACCCAGAATACTTCATTTGTTCCTCTAATCTACTCAAAAATTCTGTTAGCCCTTTTTCTCTCTCCCTTGGCATTCCTTTTAAAGGCTTTGACTAAATTTTGGGACCAAGGGACTGCCACTTTTATCCCTTTTATAATTAAATCTCTGAGGTCTCTCATATGTCCTCTGTGTGCCTCATTGTTATCATTCCAATGTGGCTCTTCAACTGGATATTTTACTTCAGTTGGTGGGGATCCAGTTCCAGCTAGATGTTCATGTTCTCAGGTCTTCATTTCAGATCACCTAATAATTGCCCTTTCTTCTTTAGAGAATAATTACTTAAAATAGACGTTGAGTTCAGACCATGTATAGAGTTGAGGGCCGAGAAATTGTTGTAATTATCTTTTTAATCTAGGAAGGAAGGGTATGAAATTAGAGAAGGAATGGAAGCTGCTACAGTCAGCTTAGGTTCCTTCTCACCCTTTATTGGAATATTCCTGGGGCAGGAGATGGATTTTGCCCCTCAGTTGAATTAGAATCCCATCCATTTTAACTTTTCCTAGTCTGTTTCTGTTTTTGTTCATCTTAAGAGGGAAGAGGACTTTAGGTCCTTCTTTCAACAGAGAGCATATTCTATTTCTTCCCAATTGTTAGGGTCTTTATCAATTATATGTTCTGTTAATAATTGGCATGTCCAATCCTTATGTGCTCCAAACTTTGGCCAGAATATTGATGAATTTAGGATAGGTTCTTGGGTCCAAATAGAGCAACAATATTCTATCATCTTTGATTTTTCCTTCATTTTCTTCTTAGGATTAACCTCCTAATATTTTCTTATGTAGCCCAAAGAGCTATATAAGGGGATTTCTGTGTCTTTTCCCCACAGGCATCCTGCTTTACTACAGCAGAATTTCTGTTTCCCATCCTGTGATTCCAGGGTATAATTTTTGGATTTCTGAGTCCAAGAAAAATAACTTTGTTATTTTTCTTTACCTGAGATCTGTTATGGCCCCCTTTGTTCCTCGAGCCATTACTCCTGTCTTTGCCGTACCCTCTGGTTGCCAGCATTGTGGTTTTGGAGTTGGCACGTTTGCCCTGTGTCCCAGACATGTCTCAAATCCATTCAGATCAAACCCCACGGGATGTTTTGACCACCAAGGCAGTATATATCCCTTTCTTCCCTCGAATTTCAGGAAAAGAGATAGTTCCTACCTTTGACTCATGCACAAATTTATTTGTTTTCCATGGTTCTGGCTGGCTTGTGCCGCGGTGCATTGCCCATTCACCTTCGACCTGATGGTTCCATCAGCCTTGGGAGTCCTGGGCAGCATTCTCCATCCTGGGGGCCACTGTAATGAGACAGTGGGGTGCATCTCCCCTTGGGAGAGAATCCCCATGACTCCCAGGCAACTGGTTGAGCCCCACATTGGGCGCTAAAGTGTTATAAATGAAATCAAACACTTGGTCGAGTGTGGGTGAGCAAGGCAGAAATTTTACTTTGGCTGAAGGGCAAAGGAAAAATGCGTGCCTAGCAAGGAAATGAGGGGTTTTTAATTCCGACCTTATGCAATACTGCCCTTCACTCTAATTGGAGGAGCTAGGTGCACAGTCTGTGTGATTGCTGTGATTAGGTGGAGGCAGGTTCAAGAGGAAATAGGCAGTGACTGGGAGAGTATGGGGTGGAGGGGTTCGCCGCACATGTGGCGAGGGTTGTAGAGATTTAGAGTTCACCGGAAGAGGATGGCTGGGTACCAGAAGGGACCCTTGGAAAGAGGTGAGGGAGTTACTATCTTCAAAAGGGGAGGAGGATCTAAAATGGAGGTAGTAGGTTATACACCACAATCTTTCAAATTTGACAGAAAAGACATATATCTTACAACATGAGGTTTCTGGTAATTTTCCACATTGATCACTCCATACTCTAAAGGGATATAATGAGTTGGGTTGATGATATCAACTTCTTACCCAGTTAATGGGTAAAAAGACATAAGTATTAATTCTGCTTAGGAAGAAGAGTCCCTGGTTATAATTGAAGCAGCCAGAAAGACGACAGGAGATAACTTGTTTATCTGGTGGCAGGGTCTTGTAGGGAAATTTTAACAGAAGTTTGGTGGATGGTCACAGTGGGCTTAGAGATATCCTACAATGTGGGTGACACCACAGGCAGGAGAGCTGACAGGGATGTTAGAGGTTAAGGAAAGGCATCTGGTTAGCATAAGAGGATAGAGGAGTCAGAGGAGTGTGGGGAACTATTGTAGGAATTAAAACAAATGGAGGCATTGAATATGGTTAGGATGTTCCTGCCAAGAATAGGAGTAGGTCATCTATGCATAAGTGAGGCCTTCCATTCAGGTAGACAAAAACAAAACAAAACAAAAATTAAGCTTAGTGATTTAGTCTGAGGTGATGGGATCCCATTTCCCAAGGTCCCATTTCTATAACATATCTCCAGCCTCAATATCTCCTCTGAAGAGGTCCTTGACTGCCACTGGGGAAAAGGGTGTTGACCACACAGGCTTCTTCAAGCTGATGGTGGGTGCTGGCTGTGGCAGTCAGGGAAATTCTCCAGAGGGTCTATCTAGGGGGCCTCAGTAGAAGTTGGAAGCCAGCTGCATGGAGGGTCATATTTCCATCACCATCTGGTATTTTAATGGACTCTAGGCATCTTGTGCATCAGGGTGGTCCAGAGGTCTATGATGGTGATTGGCAGATGACTGGAGATGGTATGCATGGGGAAAGATCATGTTAGAACAATAAACAATTCAACAAAACATTATTTTCTGCAGGTGGTTAGTACAAAATACTCAGAGTTATCAGAAGGTATGTTTAAGACTACTAGCCCACATGTTTTTCTTTGGTGGCCAATCAATAGAAAAATGTTGGTTTCTGTAAATGCTTAAAGTGTAACGTTCATTGCTTTTAGGGTTTTCTTCAATATGGGAGAAATGGCTTGTGCTGTTTATCTACACTTTTCCGATCTTGATTTTATGAGTAACCTACAGTTAATTGTTAAAAAATAAGTAAATTAGACAACATAAATGGGATTAATCTTCATGAATGTGTTTTAGAGAAGACATCTGATTAATTCAAAAAGTTAAAATGATAAAATATCAACAGCTAATAAAAATTTAGATATTCTTGGCTTGAATTTTATAAGATGACGTATTTGGGTTTATTAAATGTGCTTCTATAAATTGGTAAATGAAAAAGTTCAAGATTGCTTTGTTTCTGGGTCTTAACTAAAAGCCAGGTTAAAATTCTAACAGATGTAATTCTACATACAAAGAGTACAAAAGGTTTCAAGCTGTGTTTCAATTAAAAATATTGTAAATAACAAAGTATTTGTTCTTATTAAGAGGAGTAATAGAAAAATTCAGAAATTTTATGAGGATTATGTCTAAGTGCAGATTTAAGAAAGGGTCAGCAAATAGGAAAGAGATATAGAAAGTTTTAGGTATGGAAATACACTTTGGTATGGAAATTAGAATGAAAGGAATGTTTCCAGATGAGAAAGTATTTTGTATGGTAGAATAAGCAAGCTATAGAGTGTCTAAGTAACTTACAGAAGGTTTGTGAAGGGTAAATCTCAAAAGTCTGTGTGTGAATGGCACAATCAGATAAAGTTATTTAAGGCTTCTCCTAAGGTCAAATATTAATGTCCTGCTATAACAAAGGTTTCTTAAAAAATTGAGCTGTTCTTATCAGGCAAGATAATTACTGATAATAGGTTTTATTACTTAGGGAAATGAAATCTTAAATAAATTAAAGCTTGTATCTCTTTTAAAGTCTTTTAAATAATGATTAAATAAACAGCTTTTTATGTTATTACAATATAGTTGATACCTTTATATATGTGACAAAAATACATTGAAGAACTGAATGTTTATCTAAACCTTGTTTAAGTGTTATGTAAGTTTGTAAAATAAAAATTTATGTAGGGTTTCAGACAAGATAATCAATATACTCTCTTTTACACATTGTAGGGCTACACTGTCATTTCAAAACCTGGGTTATACCTGTTTGTTTTAACTTTGAAGAGTTAAACTTGGTTAATATAACGATATCAATGTAATTAGAATATTATTACTGGCTTCTTTGCATATTAGATGTTTTCCTGACCCCAAGTATATACGTCTCTTTAAATGTAAAGGTTGGGGAAGCACTTTACCAAGCTGGTGCTTCCAAACTAATGTTGTCTGCAGGGGTAGACTCTTTCAGACTTATAGAATCAACAAATCTTTTGGAAATTTACTTACGCCATTTAATATTTTATAATGGAATAAAATAACCTATTATGTATCAGATTTTGTGTTGCTCTTTGCACTACAATGGGAATTTGAAAGCATTTTTTAAGGACAATGCAGATAGCCTCATTTGTTTGAGGCTTGACAATGTGGAATATAAAGGCATTTGTTACTTTTTCCACAGGGAGAGGGCTGGGAACTCTCTTAGCTTTCGATTCATGTTATCATAAATTTAATTTTAAAATTTATATTTCTTGGTTCATAGCTATTATGCAATCTAAGTGTCTTTTTGCTCTTGCTTTTCATTTTGTAGTTTTCTTGTAAAACCTTTTAACTGTTGTTAACTGTTATATGAATGCTTTCCAGAAGTATAACTTCAAAAGAAACCTAAGTTTTGAGATAAGAAGCCATCAAAGGATGTAAGGCCGATTTCTGGTACTAATTCTGATCCCAACTAAATGAATGTGTACATAACTGTAAAATTATAAACATTAGAGCTAAAGCCCAGTACTCCTACTACAGGACTGGTGAAACTGACGTACTGGATGTTTAATACCAAAACCAAGTGATCAATGTAATGAAGTTAAAGGGCCAAGGAAAAGAGTCAATATTTTGGCCCTTGCCTTTTGGTCAGCTAAAACTCAGGGGTACATGGAACTTCTCTACAGACCTAAAAACTGGGTAATGTGACCTCCCAGTCAGGGAATCAAGTGACCCTAGAGAACAGAAGGCCAGCTAGTGTGCATGCTGCAAGAGGAGGACCACTGGAGAAGGACAATGTTCCTGATGCTTCCAAGTGAAGCCACTTGTTTAGCAAGACCCTGATCTATCCTGGCAGATGGCCAAGAGGCTTTTCACAAGTTCCCCAAGAATGCCTGTTAAATTTTAGGTGACTTTTAACAATAAATAAGAACAAGGTCACTTTTGACCAAATTGGTCTTAAACACCTGGCAGGAGATTTTAACCAAGGCAGAGCCACACACAGATACTTGAAGGAAAAGATAATGGTACTTCAGTGTAACTTGAGGTGTACACTTGTGCCAGTCTTAGCAAAAGTAAGTAAAGCTGGAGGATATAAAGAAAATGTTTTTAGACAGAAGTCTGATAACTATCACAGAAGACTGTCGGATTCACAGGCTTTTTCTGAGTCAATTTTGAAACTGACAAATCTTCCTAACCTCCTTCACATAGGTAGGCTTAATACGTGTTTCTGCATTTGCTGATATGATTATCTAGCCCCAATATTGTCCCTGTGTCTTAACTGTAGTTCAAAGAACATCTATGACTTTGTAAATTAGGGGTCATATACTCAAAGTACGTAATGAAATGATCATTCCCCTCCACCCTGTGATGTCCAAATCTTTTATTCTGTCATTTAAGACCCCAGCTGCTGCTGCATAGTTCACTCTATTAAATGCCCTTTCTGTATATCCCTAGACCCAAAATCACAACACGTGTTTTTGAGGAGACAAATAGTGGATCTCAATTAACGTGGTTCCTTCCTCTTTTAGGCTCAATGTTGAGTTTTTTTCTGACATTAATTTTGTTAATATCTTAGTTCAGCTGATTCATTCCAGGTTGTAATCTGTTAAACTCCAGTTGGCAATGAAAATGTAGCCACCCATAGCACTCCAGATGGCCTTTCCCACAGATCCCTTAATCAACCCAAACATTCTTTTTTAAAATTTTTTATTGCTGCATTATAGTTGTACATGACGATGGGATTTCTTTTCACATATTCATAGATGCACACAGTACAGCAATACAATTTTGTCAATATCACCCCCTCCCCATACTTCTCTCCTGTCCTCCGATCCCTTGCCTCTCTTTCTGGGTCCAACATTTTTCCTAAAATACCCAAGTACAGTGACATAATTCTTCTACCTATGAAGAATAATTTTTATATTGATGACTATAGTATATACAGTGACATACTTAAACGCTTGGAGTGTACCTTGCTTTAACTCAGTTCCAATATTTCCCCTTTCTCTTCCCTTCCTATCATCACTTATTATTTTTAGATATATTTCACAATAGGATTAAACATTTATGTTTTTGTACAGGAATGCAGTATAGTTTGTTCAAATATCTTATGCAGTATCTTGCAACTGTATCCCATAAATGTTGACATATTGCATTTTTGTTCTATTGTTCTAATACATGATTTGTCTACCTCTCCCCCAAGCCTGAGTTTAGCTCAAGCCTCCACAAATGAGGGAAGATATTTGGTCCTTGACTCTCTGGGTTTGGCTAACTTCACTCAGCATGATTTCTTCCAATGCCATCCATTTACCGTCAAAGGCTGCAATATCATTGTTTCTAATAGCTGAGTAGAACTCCATTGTGTGTGTGTGTATGTATACGTACACACACAATATATATATGTATGTATATATATATACACATACACAATATATATACGTATGTATATATATATATATACACACACACATACATACATACACAAGTCCATTGTGTACATATGTATATATATATGTACATATATGCATACATAATGGAGTTCTACCCAGCTATTAGAAACAATGATATTGCAGCCTTTGATGGTAAATGTATGTATGTATGTGTGTGTGTGTGTGTGTGTGTGTGTGTGTGTGTGTATCACAGCTTTTGGATCCACTAAGGCAGCATCTGGGTTGATTATATAGCTATTGTAAATTGAGCTGCTATGAACATAGATTTTGCTGCATTGCTATAATGTGCCAATTCTAACTCCTCTGGGAAAATACCCAGAAGTGGGATAGTTGGGACATATGGTGGACCCAACCCTAATTTTTTGAGGAGTCTCCACACTGCTTTCCAGAGTGGCTGTACCCATCTGCAATTCTGCTAACAGTGTGCCAGTGTTCCTATTTCCCTGCAACCCATCCAGAATTTGTTATTGTTTTTATTGTTCATCTTTGCCAGTCTGATTCAAGTGAGATACAATCTTAATGTAGTTTTGATTTGCATTTATCTGATTACCAGTGATTTAGAATACTTTCTCATGTGTTCATTGGCTTGCTCCATTTCCTCTGTTGAGAAGTTTCTATTTAGCTCTCTGGCCCATTTGTTGATTGGACTGTTAGTTTTTGGTATTGAGTTTTTTTAGTTTTTTGTAATTTTTGGATATTAGTCTCCTGTCAGAGGGATCACAGGACATGATTGTCTCCCATTCTGTAGGTTGTCTCTTGACTGTTTTGACTAATTCCTTGACTGAGCAAAAAGCTTTTTCATTTAATGTCATCCCGCTCATTAATTCTTCATTTTAATTCTTTCACTTTGGGAGTCTAATTGAGGAAGTCGTTGCCAACTCCCACTTGCTGAATTGTTGCTCCTAATTTTTCTTTTAGCAGTTGTATGGTAGCTGGTTTAATTCCTAGTTCCTTGATCCATTTTGATTTGATTTTTGTGCAAGGTGAGAGATAATAACCTGATTTCAATTTTCTGCATGTGGCTGTCCAGTTTGTCCAGCACCATTTGTTGAATAGACTATCTCTCTTCCATGTTATTTTTTGACCACCTTTGTCAAAGATTAGATGTTTAAAGATTTGTGGGTTTGTTTCAGAATTTCTATTCTATTCCATTGGTCTTCAATCCTATTTTGATACCAGTACCATGTTGTTTTTAATGCTACAGCTCTATAGTACAATTTTAGATCTGGTATTGCAAAATCATCTTTTTCATCTTTCTTGCTTAGTAATTTTTGGCTATTCTAGGTTTATTGTTGTTACAAATGAGTTTAAGAATTGATTTTTCTATATCTGTAAAAAATCACATTGGTATCTTGGTGGGGATTGCATTGAATTTCTGTAGTGCTTTTGGCAGAATAGCCATAATTCTGCCTAACCAAGAACATGGAACATCTTTCCATCTTTTCAGGTCTTCTTCAATTTATGTTTTCAATGTTCAATAGTTTTCATTGTAGAGATCTTTAACTTCTTTTGTTAGATTAATTCCCAAGTATTTTATTCTTTTAGAGGATATTGTGAATGGGACTGATTTCCTGGTTTCTTCTTATGCCCTATTATTGTTAGCATATAAGAAAGCTATTGATTTATGGTGTTGATCTTATAGTCTGCTACTTTGCCAAATCTATATATAAACTTAAGCAGCTTTCTGGTGGAGTTTTTTTGATCTTCTAGATATAGGATCATGTCATCAGCAAAAAGGAATAGTTGACTTCCTCCCTTCCTATTCTTATCCCTTTGATTTCCTTCTCTTGACTGATTGCTCCAGCCAGGGTCTTTAGGACTATATTGAATAAAAATGGTGAGAGAGGGCAGCCTTGTCTTGTTCCCAAGTTTAAAGGAAATTCTTTCAGCTTTTCTCCATTTAGTATTATACTGGCTAAGGGTTTGGCATATATGGCCTTCATAAAGTTAAGATAAATTCCTCTGATCTCTATTTTGTCTAGAGTTTTGAGCATAAAAGGTGTTGGATTTCATTGAAGGTCTTTTATGCATCTATTGAGATGATCATATGGTTTTAGTCCTTAATTCTGATAATGTGATGAATCACATTTATTGATTTGCGTATGTTGAACTAACCTTGCATACCTGGAATGAAACCCACTTGATCGTAATGAATTATCTTCTTGATGTGTTTTTGAATGTGGTTGGTGAGAACTTTATTAAGGAGTTTTTGTCTATGTTCATTAGGGATATTGGTCTCCACTGTCCTCTTTTTGATATTTCTGTGTTGAGTTTTGGTATCATAGTTATGGTTGTTCATAAAAAGTGAATCCAAGCATTCTTAAAGAGAAACCTGAACTTCTTGCCCCATGACCCCCATTATCATTATCAGCATTGAAGTAACTAAGAACAGTCATTACACCATTCCCCTTTTGACAGCAGTTAAAGTTTCCTTAATTAGAGGAGGAATGAGCTATGGGGTAAAGTCAGTAGCGAGTGTAGTTAGAAGTTGGGTCCAAAAAAAAAAAAATTAGAAATTGGTTCTTTCTGTTTAAGAAGGTAAAGAGCAGGGGTTGGGAATTTAGCTCAGTGGCAGAGCACTTGCCTATCACCCCTGAGCCAAGTTTGGTCCTCAGCCCTGAAAAAAATAAAAGAAAAAGAAGACAAAGAGCAGAGCTTTGCTGCTGCAGAGAAACATATGCATACCCACTTGACAACCACCCTGCTAAATAGAAAAACAAAGGTACTGCATTCCTTAATAAAAGTTGTTCAGGGGACATAGACCAGCTGGTTAAGAAGCTCAAGGACACAGATCAAAGACAGGACCTCAGCACTTGTGTCCCTTTGTATGGGGGATGAGAGACAATTGAGAGAATATAAGAAGAAGGAATCACATCTGCTCCTTAGGCTCCTCGCTCTGAGGCTTCCTTCTCCCACTCTGGGGAAAATGTGCTGTGTACCCCATGCTCTGCTTTCTATCATTTTGTTAAAATAAAATCTGTCTTCCATGCTTGCTTCAGCATCCCTTGTTTTCATTCTTCGACTCCAGAAGGACAAGAATGCCACTTCCACTACAACTGCATCAATGAGTAGCCTCAAGTGCTAAAAGGTAAATAAAAAGGGAGGAAATGAAATTAAGTTGACACAGCCAGTATCAATTTCTAAGTTTAACACACACACACACACACACACACACACACACACAATATTTCAGAGGTTTTTCTGGTATACATTGCTGTGGACTGGATTGTGTCTCCTTCAGATCCATTTGGTTAAGACATAAAACCCTGTGTGACTATATGTGGAAATAGCGTATTTAGGAGGTTAGTGACATGGTTAAGACAAAATGGTGGGGCACTACTCTAATGGGACAGGTGGCCTTATAAGAAGAGGGAGGCAGAGATAGAGAGGGATCTCTACACATAAAAGGCCAGGTGAGGACACAGTAAGAAGATAGCTCTACAAGGTTGGCAGTTTGTAAATCTGGAGGACAGCCTTTGTCAGTTACTGAACTTGCCAGCAAAGGTGCTGACCATGAACTTCTAGCCTCCAGAAATGTGAGAAAATAAATTTCTGTTGTTTCCTAGTCTGTGGTGTTGTGTTAAGGCAGCCCAAACAGACTAACATGCAGTTTTAAGGCATATCAGGGTATCAGCAGGGATTACAACCAGGAGTGGTAGAAATACCAAGGAGGTGGGTCATGGAAGCTTTTTCCAGAAGGAGGAGCTGCCTATTGAGCTTCCATGAATTGAGGCTGGACCTTGTGGAGGGAGTAGAGAAAGGTATGTAAGGCAATATTGGACATTGATAACTTCTTCTGGGTTAGGAGAGGATTACCCTGGAAGATTATCCTTAAGATTTCTTCCAAATTTCCCTTTGTTTTAGGCAAAAAGGTTCTTAAAAGTGGAGGGAGCAGAAATATATGTAGTCCAGGGTTGGGAAAGTAGCCCTTTTAAATTTGCAGACGAGCTGGAATAAAGGGTGGCTAATGGCCTTTATGGGGCCTATTATGCCTTTCTTCCTTACTACTTGATAGAACTGATCACATTTGCAGCTCTGGTCTCTAGCAGATAGCTCTGCCCCACAGGTACTCTATGATTTCTAGTTCTAACCAACTCAAAACATTGTGTGAGTTCAAATAGACAATTCTCCAGAGAAAATATAGAAATGGTCAAGAAAAAGTTGCATAAATGGCCAGCATCACTAATCATTATCTAAAGGCAAATTAAAATCATAACAAGATGCAACATGTTACTGGGTATGAAGGATACTCTCAAAAAAAAAAAAAAAAAAGAAATAGCAAGTGCTAGTGAGGATGTGGAGAAATTGGAACCCTCATCCATTGCTGGTTGGAATGTCAAACCACTGCAGAAAACAGTGTGGCTGTTGCTATAGAAGTACCTTATGTCTAGCAATTCCACTTTTGGGTATAAACCCTAAAGAAGTGAGAGTGGAACCTCAAAGAGATTTGTGTACTCTTGTTCATAGCAGCCTTATTCATAATAGCCAAAAGGTAGAAGTGACCCAAGTTTCTTTCAGAACATGAATTGATAAATGGAATGTGATATATTCTTATAACGGAACATTATTTAGTCTTAAAAAGGAAGGAAATTCTGACACATGGAGTAACATGAATGAATCTTGAGGATGTTATGCTAAGTGAAATAAGCGAGTCACAAAAGACAAGTATGGCGTGATTCAGTTACAAGAGATACCCAGGTTAGCAGTCAAGTTCATAGAGATGAAAAGTAAAATAGTGGTTGCCAGGGGTTACGGTAATGGGAGTGGGGATTTGTGTAATGGGTATAGAGTTTCTATCCTGATGATAGAAGGTGGTGGTGGTTGAACAATAACGTGAATGTGCTTAATACCAGTGAACTGTGTACTTAGAAATGGTTAATACCAGGTGGACAAGCACCTTTGGTGAGCTGGAAGACCCCAAAAGCTGCCAATTTGCCAATGTAAGCATTTAGTAATCACTGAAATAGTCAATGTGGGAGTGATAATAATGAAATCAGCATAATCTTAGCAGCAATGAGTAATTCAGTGGTATTATTTTTACAAATATTTGGCTATTGCTCAAGCAGGAAAATAGGTACAGTTACTCCCCACTGAGGTCTAATTTTATAATTTTATTTGAATTTATATCTGTGTAGATTTTGTCATAAAATTGATAGTCTGATTTATTAAGTTTGTAAAGGAAAGCATTTTATTATTAAACAAAGAAGAATTTGATTTTTAGTAGAGAAAAAATGAATTTAAAGCTTTAAGAGCAAGATGAGAATTTGTAGAATTTAAAAAAGAAATATGTGAAAATACGTTGTTTTTTAATTGCTAGAAAAATACAAAGTAGAAGAAATCATTTGTTTATTCAACTAGTCAATATATATAGGTCTCTGTGTATACATACATATGTATTTATGTGTTGTACTTACATGGAGTATACAGGTGGCCTCTTAGCTCTCTATAGATGGACACATTGGTGGTGAAGTACAACTGTTGCACATGTGAAGTTTGAAGACTGAGCTGAGGTTTTATATTATCTCAGAGTGCACTGCTAGAAAGGACCTTCTTTCTTCCAGTTTAGTAACCATCTCCAAGGAAAGGAGAGTGTTTGAAAGCCTCCATTTGCATAGTGTTTCCTGCATAGCAGTTCAAATGCCAGTACCCTTAATGTGCAAGAGAAGTAGAACAGTCACATCCATGCACTCATCAGATAAGCACTTCCTGTATGCCCCACAAGCTGTGCACTTCAGAGGGAAGGTAGAATGAATCAATTTGACTGAAACTTGTTATAGTGATCAGTCTAATAGCAGAAGAAACTGCCTAAACATTTGGACTTTGGCAGCTGTTTTAGTTTGGTTCAAATTTTAAATTATTTAATAGCCATTTTTTTATTGTTGTTTATTTTTGGTAAAGAGAATATATGATTATTTTATTCCATTGAAAGTCAAGATGTGTAGTGTAATAGTAAAAAATATAATTTCTGAATTAGCAGTTTAAATAGAAACGTTACACCATTAGAAGTGGATTGGAAAGAACATGGATTCATATCATTCCAAGGGGTCGGGGTCAGGGCAGAAGGGGACTTCATTTTCAGCCCTGTTGATGACATGGGCCAGCAGCAAGGTAATTCTGTGTTATGCTCCAGTGCCCACAAACACCAGAGCTCTTGGAAAATGGTTGATTTCATGCGTGGGTTGGAAGGTGCATCGTGAGACGGGAAAATCTAGATGTTCCAGGAAGCAAAGAAACTCTCCAAGATTAATGGTGCAATGTCAAAAGACCACAGGAACCAATTTATGGTGTACCCAAGACAATTTGAACATCCCAAGGAGGATAATGGCTGTGGTCAATTGACACACTGTAAATCTGAGAAAGTATTAGTCCATAATGATGTACAAAAGAGAAAAGCATGCCTAAATGCTGAGTCTTATTATTCAATCTTATTGGTATTATTGAATAATTTATTGTACTGCTTAAGAGAATAGAAACAAGGAGTATAAATACCTCATCAGCTCAGTGCATTTTCCGACTCAAAGGGAATATGAATAGAATGATAGCTTTAAGTCATGACCTTGAGTCATTCATAAAATACTCCAATTAAATTGTATTGTATACATAGAATAGTATATAAATCAATACAAATTATTAGTAATATATAATTAATAATGATATAATATGATTTATTTATATATATATTATTTCCCAGGACCCCCCCATGGATACCAATAGCTGAGGATGCTCGAGTTTTTTAATTTAAAGTAGAGTTATATTTGCATATAATCTATGCAGATCCTCTTTTATTCTTTAAACCATCTCTAGATTAATTATAATACAATCTAAATGCAATGTTAATAGTTGCTATGCTATATTTTTTAGGGAATAAAGATAAGCAAAAGTTTATATGTTCAGTACCAGTGAAATTTTTTTCTTCGGAAGTTTTTGAGATGAGTTGATACAAGTTGAATCAATGGATGTGGAACCAATGGTCACTAAGGGCTACTTGTATTTTATAGAGTCTTATATTTCTAAAAATTAAGAAAATCCAGGTGTCATTAGATATAAATAATTTAAAGTTATATTTTTTTAGGATGTCATCAAGTTTAAAGATCTTTAGAGGTAGGAGAGAGACATTTATGTAACTTTCAGTTTATCAACTTGAATGAAAGAAATCTTGCTATTCTGAAGGTTTGGATTGTGCAGATAGGTGGAATCCATTGGAATAAGCTAAATGATCCTATGTGACTTATGAAGTCAGTTACTTATAAAAAAATTAGGTTCAGCAGATCATATCAGAGATACAAAGAGCATCCTCTGGTGTAGATCTCTCATTAATGCCAGATAACAGGAATGATAATTATTTTTTTAAGCAAATTAACACTTTTTCAAATTTAGAAGGTTGAGAGCTAAGTACAGGAATGTTTAAGACCATTAGAATTTAGACCAAATCAAACCATTTTAGAATCAGTATTTTTATATTAAGATGGAAAATGTGCCTAATATTTTGATTTCTAATAATAAATGAGAGAATCTGGCATAATGGAGTGACAGCCTTTTAGGTGATATGGAATGGCCATATGAATAATATATTTATACCTATGACTAAGAAATATTTGTATTCACTTCTATCTCATATAAGAAAACATTAGGTTTATGCTCTTTATAAGCATTATGTATTGAAAAGGCAATTATTTAATGCTCAGGAAAGTTCTGTTTCTTGGATTGTAGCATTTAAAAAATTTTTATTTTTCAGTTCTGGGGATTGAATATAGGGGCAGTTTACCACTAAGCAACATTCCCCATCCTTTTTAATTTTTGTTTTGAGCCAGAATCTCACTAAACGGCCAAGGTTGGCCTCTAACTTGTGATCCCCCTTTCCCAGCCTCCCCAGTAGCTGGGATTACAGATATGCACCATGCCTCCTGACTTTAAAAATTGTATATTTACAAGGAAATAATTGAATTGATTCAGCTGCTAAATGTTCCTTCATCCCAGGGAATCTTTGCTCCATACTGTCACTCCTGTTTTGTTCCCTAACACCTTCCCAAATGACGGACAAGTAGAGACCCTGTTTTTCCAAGGCTGTCTAAACACCAGAGGCTATTTAGTCTCCTTGTGTGCAGGCATACCTAGATGAGCTGCCCATGCCTCCTTCTCTGATCCTGTCCTAGTCCAGGCATTCCACAAAGTTGCACCCTTGGGGATAGTGAATAATAACAGGAGCTGACTGCTTTGATTTTCTTGCATCATTTCATCTTATTGTGTTCTGCCCTGTTTTTTGCTGCCTCAAGAAGATGGCATAATAAGGGACTCCATGGAGAGGGAAGGGGACCTCACTCACAAAAATCTCTATGCATTTTCCCTCAAGGAGTTATCACTGTGTCCAGGTGGGGCTATACCTACTTGTTGGATAGGGAGAGGCCTTTCAAATGATGTTAGTATTAAAAATAAATTGCTTCAGGAATAGAGCACTTTCTGGAGACTGAAGACTCAGATCAAGGTTCTTACATTATGGAGCACATCTTCCACATGTTTGCAAAATCCTAAATATCAAATATCAACTTGTATTTTTCCCCTTCCTCAGTATTATAGTACAATAGAGAAGGGAAATTACAGCATTAAAAAAAGTCTAAGTTGTCAGCAAATGTGCAAGTGGCCGACCCCTTCTGATGACCCGGATGAACATGTGAGAGCAGTTCTTTGCTTTGGTTGATTCAGGCCCCTGAAATCATCATGGACAATGCAGAAAGGTGTCCCTGTCAGGCGGGGTTCTGACCTGAGGGATGGGCTGGGGATGAGAAAGAACAGAGGCAGGAGATCCAGATGGAGCAGTCTCTTTTTATTCAAGCTTTATACCTCCTTCTATAATCCTTCTAAGGGAGTTGCCAGGGATTATGCAGATTTTGAGTACAGACAAACAACTAGGGAACAACCTGTGGTTAGGACATTCCAATCCACCCCATCTTCTTTTGCATGACAATTAGCAAGTTTAACAAAGCACTACCTAGCAGCCCTTCCTGAAGGAATTTATTTAAATAGTAACAAGATCATTCTAGGACAGCTGATGAAATGGAGTGAAGGTCAGACCCCAACAGAAAGGTTCCAGTTTGTATTATCATTTACAAACTCTTGTTCTGATCATAACTCCTTTTTTGCATATGTATGGGCTACCATGTCAATAATATATTCCACACCTATGTGCTGTTTCCAGTTGGAGGTTGGTTCCATGTCAAGGAATCCTGAACCAAATCTGCCTTGTACCTAGATGAACTGAGCCCTGTGAAATTCTCTCAACAACTCCATGGCTGAACTGTGCTTAGGACCATACTCTTATGTATATATGCATCACACAGGGACTGTGTACCCTAGGTCTTAACTACATCAGAACGACCACAAAAGCAGCAGGGCCTCATTTATGCTAGGCATGTTCTCTACCAGTGAGCTACATCACCATCCAGGGTGTTGTCCTTTAAATTGAAGATGACCATTTAAAATTTGGAAAGGCCAGAAAGGAATTCCTAGTGTTTATTGTTCTGTAGCAGCATTTGATTAAATATGATTAATTATATCAATTGATTATATTAATTAATTTGATTAAATATAAAAAGACAATAGGCTTGGGACTTTCACTAGTAGCTGAGGGGAATCCACAATAAAGTCTCAAATACTTTGAGAGGAAAGGGACAAGAAAACTCAGAGCCACTGGTTTGATGTAGAGGTCACTTGGTTAATTTTTTGAGGTCCTCCTCTCTTGTCTCTCACTGTGGTTACTGTCCTGGAAGGGCTTTAGAGTGACCAGCTTTGGAAACGCAGATTTGTAGCATGGTTAATGTATATATAAAAGTAGGTGTGTTTATTTCTTTTTGAGGGCATCTGATGTGAATCTTACCCTCCACACAATCAACAGAAATTCTCAACACATATTTCAAAGGCATTAGAAACAAAATATTAATTACCAAAAGAATCCTGGATTTCATATACCCCTGCACATATACTACAATCGCTTAGACTGTCTAAATATTTTAATGGATATATACTGTATATATTATTAATACCATTTTATAGCAGCCTTTTCAATGACTTTTTGAAGTCCAAATGCTATGGTGTGAATGTGTCCCCCAAATATTGATGGGTTGGAGTCACAAAATTCATAGGTTAATGGTGTTTGAAAGGTTCACCTCCTTTAGGTCATCAAGATTTGATAAGGTCATGATGGTGGGGCCCTGTGATGGCATTAGTGACTTCATAGAAGAGAAACAGAGACCTGAGTCTCCATGCTTGCTCTGTCTTGAATGTGTCACCCTCTGCCATGTTATGGTGCAGCAGGAAGGTCCTCCAGAAGACATCCAGGTGCCAGTATCATGTTCTGAGACTCCTTGATGTCCAGACCATGAGCTAAATGAACTTCTGTTCTTTATAAATTGACCAGTCTATGATATTCAGTTTACAGCAACAGAAAATGCACTATGATACCAACTCGTGCTCTTCTGCTAAACACCAGATGTCTAAACTTCCTCCTCTGATTGGCAAGAGGCCTTTCCCTTCCATGCAAACCAGAAGACAAATCTTCAAGGGGGGTCTCAACTTTATCAGACACAAATCAAAGCCTTTTGTTTTACTTGTTTAGCTCCTGGCAGGCAGTGGTCCCCAGCAGCAGATGGGGACAACTTTTCTTCTTCCTTCTGACAGTGCAATTCTTGTAAATATCCATGTTTTACACTAAAACCCCAAGTCTGCAATTTTCATTTTTTGCCATTGTTGTACCCCACAATAATTAATGTCTTTTTTCCTATCTCCCATTGATAGCCATCATACTCCCCATCTGCTTATAGACTGCCCCTGTGAAATACTCCGCTCTCCAACTCTTCCTATTTCTTGCCTGACATTTTCTTCTCCTCCCACACTTCCCCCAGCCTTTCGCTACATAAATCACGGTTACCTCCTTTCCCCTCCATCTACTACCCTTCTGCTCATTCCTAGGTTTTACTTAAGCAAATGTCTCTGCAAAGGAGTTAGACTGCCTGCTTGAGGCCACTTAGGCTGCTCATCAGTGAGAACTGGCTGTGCTGGAAACTTCTTTGGAGAGCTGTTCCCTTCTGCTAAGGTCTTTTGCCAAGACTCCAGGTGGCCACCTTTCCTTGTAGACCTTTGAGGGTGTGGAATGGAAGTTTTATTTTTGGTTTGCCCTTATTTTGAGAACAAGTCCTGAAATATGGTTTGGATGAAAGGTGTTCTTAGAGCTTTATGTGTGACAGAGCAGGAAGGCTGATGTGAAATGATTGGGTTAGGAGAGCCTGAGACCCAATCAGTGAGTTAATCCCTTGTAAGGATTAACTGGCCACTGAAAGCTGGTAGGGTGTGACTGGAGGAGGTGGGTCATTGGAGTCAAGCCTTTGAGGTGCATATTTTGTATCTGGTGTGGAGTCTCCACTTCCTGATCATTATGTGAGCTACTTCCTGTGTCACACTCTTCCACCATGATGTTCATCCTCACCTCGAGCCCAGGAATGGAGCCTGCTGCCAATGGACTAAGACCTCTGAAACATGAGAGCCTAAACAAACTTTTCCTCCTAATATTGTACTTGTTGGGTCTTTTAATTTCAGCATGCTAATTTCAGCTGACAAAGATTCTTTGATCAAACTTCAGTCATATACATATGAATTGGAAAATAGAAATAAAGAAGCCATATTTTCATACTTTGAAGGTCAGTACAGGTAAAAATTTACACTCTGAAGATCAGTGCAGGTGCTAATAAAATATGGAATGCCTGATAAAGTTTGAAATTTCAGGAGAACTGTAATTGTTTTTTTTGTTAGTATAAATACGTCCCAATACTGCATGGGACATATTTATACCACAACATTTGTGTGCAATATTTGGAAAATACTTAAAATTATTTAACTGAAATCCAAATTTAACTGAGCACTCTATTTTTATTTGCTGAGTATGACAACATTGAGTGCGGGCACCAGGCGCTATGGCGTGGCTCATGCACGCAGTGGTGAATACCCTGGTCCACCATTTGTCCTGGGGAAGCAGCCAGATCTGCAGCTCCTCCAGTACCAGGTGTGACCTTAAACTTCAGAGGTCCTGGGCTGGAGTGGTGGCTTGGGGTTGCAGCGTTTCCCTGGCATATGCAAAGACCCCAGTTCAAACCCCAGCACCACAAACACAACCAAGTATCAGAGTAGCAAAGGCCACATGAAAAACTAAATAAATAATTCATTCTCTCTTTTTCTCTGTCTCTCTCACTGTCCCTCTCTCTTTAAAAAGCAGAACAAAACTTCAAAGGTCCTTCAGTTCTCCAACTCCTTGGCCAGGTGTGTGTTTGGCTGTGTGATGGAGGGAAGCGACTTATCTTTGCTGTTAATGCTGGAGGCTTGGGGTCAGTGAGCGACCAACTTGAGTTCCAGAACATTCTCATGGACTCCTCTCCTTCTCGTTCACCTCTTCTTCTGGATTACTGGTCCTGCTGACTTGAGCCTATGGCAGAGCAACAGTACCGTTTTGACGATGTAATCTGCTCTCACAACTGCATAGGATCAAATCCCTGTAAGGAATTACATACCCACATGTGCACACACGCACAGCCTCCCACTGACTCTGCTGCTCACAGGAAATCCTGAATAACAAAGACCGGAGGGAGTTTATTACCATTTTTATATGAGGACCCTGCATCTCAAAGATGGTAAGTAACTTGCCCAAGGTTACATAAATCACAAATGGCAAGAAGAAGCGGTATTTGATTCTCGTCTACCACATCCAAAAGCTTTGGTCAGATAAATATGTCTTAGGGAATGCAATGGAAGAATCACACACATGTGGAATAATAATTGATTGATGAGTGTCACATTCAAAACAAGCAAGGTAATTAATCTAATTCAGCACCAGTGATTAGGTCTCGTTAATACTATATTTAGTAAGTGTGCATCTAATTTCTTTTAAGAGACATAGATAAATTGGAGGAAGTTTTAGAAGACCAATCAACCAGAGAGAGACTTAGGAAGAGAAACTGTTAATGAAATAATGCAGGCAGTGAAGTTCCAGCAAAGCATAAGGGATGGAGTACAGTTCACAAAACTGGGGAGAATATGGAAAAGCACAGGGTAATAACGAAAGATCTTTAAAAAACTCATCGCTGCCATTCTGGAAAACTGTAAAAGTTACATGCAGTTCCCATGCTACCATTTGAAGATTAAGTATCTCAAATTATTTCAGATAGGTGAAACTGCTTATCCCAATAGCCTCGTTTCTACTACTTCCACATTTCATCAATTCTAAGATGCACTTCTTTTTCAAGTTTTAACACCTCTGAAATTAGGATGCATCTTTTAAAAAATCTCATTACTTTTATTTTTTAATGGTATAAAAATAATGATGCATATTACAGTCAATGATGTTTTATAATTTGTAAGATATAGTAGTTTTCTGATCTTGGGAATTAATATCTCTTTGCCTCAATTTCCTAATCTCTGAAGTGGGGTAATAATGATACCTTTCAAGTATGAAGCTGTTGAAAGGAATAAATGAGGAACTATAGGATGTGCTCAGAGAAGGGTAACAGTTATCTAGTGACAAAAGGATGCTACATCACAACCCATGCCAGGACTTGGTGGCTTTTATAGCATGGTGGATCACTAACTGAGCCGGGCTTCCCAGGGCTTGTTCATGCGTCCCGGTCAACGGCAGGAGAATAACTGTTTCCTGTGCTCTTTGTCTTTGGGTAGGCAATCTGGGATTGTCCTCACGGCAGCAACAAATTTCCCAGAGTAAGCTTTGGAGGCCTGGGCTGAGAGCTGGCACACCATTATACCCATTGCATTCTGTTGGCCAAAGCATGTCCAGATCCATAGGTGGGGACAAGGACTCTACTCATGATAGAGGGAGCTGGAGAGGGCACGGATATAGGATTGAGGCTTGGGGATTAGAACTGTTTTTATAACCAGCGAATCACAAACAGGGCCTGACAGGTAGTGAGTGTTCACTAAATCTTACTTCTCATTACTACCATTAATGAAGTCCCTCAGGAATGATAAACTGAGTCAAATTGGTTTATTCTAACTCAACTGAACGAAAAAGCCCAAGCTTACTGTGGGCATGAGTGCTGGCTGAAGTGATCAGTGCAGTTTACATGCAAATCGGAGTATTGGAAGCGATGGGTCTTGGAATTTAAAAGATGAAAGATATTCAAACCCAACTGCCCTCACTCCTTATCGAGGAGAAAAAAGTGACTTCAAGGGAGGTGAAATGACTTGTTAAGTTCTGCAGCGGAAGAGCCTAGGTGCCCCATTCCCACACCAACGTTCTCATAAAATGCTGCTTCCTTCTGAGCGTGACTTTGGGAGATAAAAAAAGTCCTAATTTGTTTTAAATTCACAGCAAAACAAAACCTATGAACACAATGTAATAAAATAAGCCATTGAATAAAGAATCACAAATGAATGCATGTTCATTCTAGCAGGTGAATGTAAGCTTTTTGTCTGTTGGAATTTATAAATTCTTTTCAATGATGTCTGAATATTGTATGGTATCAAAATGATTCTCAATTTTCATAACAGCCATCTATTTTCCATTTCACATGTATGTACAATAAATGGATGTTTTATTGGACTTCAGTAGTGATAGGTAGCACATGAAAATCAGATTCTTTCGAAGAAGCAGGCAGGGATAAATTTCTGTAGGTTCAGTGTTAGAGACAATGAAAATGAAACACTTAGTATTTAAATACTTAGTAAACCTGATTTACTACTTTTTAGAACAAAGGCTGTAAGTAGAGCAGAATTACTGGCCTCAAAGACACTGAAAATATTTTTGTTTAAAAATATTTTTAAATAAAATTAACAAATCAAAGGTAATATTAAAATGTTCGGCAAAGTGCATTTATAATTTTATCTCTGAATAATCACCACCACACCGTATTTTGTGTAAATATTTGGAGAACTTTAAATATGCTATTTGCTCATATATACTCAAGTGCACATTTATTAGAGTCCAGAGAGAGAATACTGGAGTTGGACTCAGGAGAACTGGAAGTGAATTTAGGAGTTACACAAACCTGGTCATCAACCTGCCTTGATTGGAGAGATGAGGGAGGGTTTTTATTTTATCATTAATGTAGAGAAGATTGAACCCAGGGCGCTTACCACTGAGCAACTTCTCCAGCCCTTTTGATTTTTCATTTTGCGACAGGATCTCATTAGGTTGCCCAGGCTGGCCTTGAACTTGTGCTCCTCCTCCCGCCTCATCCCTCACCAAGTTGCTGGGATTACAGGCATGGGCTCCTCCACCCAGCAAAAAAGATTGATGTATTTTCATGATTTTTGCAATGGAGGTGTTTAGACAAGATAAAAAGAAGTTCCTCATTATTCTATAAGGTCTTTTTTTTAACCCTAATCCTTTATAAAATTGTGCTATGGTATACACAATGTGAAATTGCCCATTTTTAAGTGTGAAAGTGATGATAGTGTTGGTGTAGGGAAAGAGCCTCTCCACTCCTTAGTTCTTAGGTGAGCTCTGGTTGGACCTAGGAGCCCCGTTAGTACGAGAGCTGATGAACGAGAGGAGGGGGCAGGAGCTGCTTTCATTTTACACCTACGTGGGGGCTTGCACAAGAGGAGGAGTCCAAAGAAGTGACCAAAAAGAAATACTTACTTTTTAAATACAAATTTGTGAAGGAGGGACAGGACAAATGGACATGTGTTCCAAGGTCGTGAATTCTCTGGATGTTCCTGAGATGTCTGAGAGGGTGGACACCAGTGGAGGAAGAGGCGACCTGAGTTTGTTCATCCAGGTTAATGTCAACCCCAGATACCACAGTCCACTAATGAAGCCTTTCCTCCAACCTTGGTATGTGGAAAACATCTCTCCAAAGGAATCTTTATGGCTGGCTGCATGTAGGGAAAGTCAGACAAAATGACCCTTTCTGATTACAATTTCTCAAGTGATTTCATCTTAAAATATTTCATACTCCAATTTCACATGTTTTGCCTTAACTCCTTCATTCTTCTGGTAGCAACAGTAAATTTCATCCACATAACTCTTTTTATTTTGCAAAATTGAAACTCTATACACCTTAAATACTAAGTAATTCCCTCTTGTATGCACATTAAATATTAAATAACTCTTGTTCCCATCTACTCCTGAGCCCTGGCAGGCAGTATTCTGCTTTTTGTTTGTATGAATTTGTCTACTCTAGACAACTAATAAAAGTGAATCATTCAGTATTTGTCCTTTTGTGACCAGTTGGTTTCTCTGAATCTAACGTCCTCAAGCTTCATTCATATTGTAGCATTTATAAGCTGTATTTTCCTTTTAATGGCTGAATACTACTCCATGGCATGTGTATACCACATTTATTTATTGCTTTATCCATTGATGGAGACCTGGGTTGCTTCTGTGTTTTTTGACTCTTGTGAACAATGCTTCTATGAACACTGGTTTATTCCATTAAATATTTTAAACTGTGGTAGATTAAAAGTGTACACACTGACATCAGCCCTAGTTAATGCTATGGTCTGCATGTTTATGCTCCATCAAAATTCATTTGTTGAAATCCTTACACCAAGGTTCTGACTTTAGAAGGGGGATCTTCGGGAGGTGATAAAGTCATAATGGTAAATGGCATCCATGCCTTTGTGAAAGAAGCCTAAGAGAATTTGTTAAATTTTTTCTACCACATGAGGACGCAGGATAAAGAGAACTTCTACGAATCGTAAAGCAAGCCCACAACAGACAATGCATTTGCTGGTGCTTTGGTCTTGGACTCAGCCTCCAGATGCTGAGAAATAAATTTCTGTTGATTATAAACTACTCAGTTCATGATATTTTGTTAAAGCTGCCAAAATGGTCTAAGACAGTAGCCAAATGGATTTTTCAATTCATTGCAATGAAACTTTCAATTCATTTTAGTGAACATGGAGGAGCTGAAACATTTTTCCATTGTGGGGGTTGTAATTGCATGTAGACCATGCACTCAGGAAAAAATATACTTTTAAAGGAAAAATATAATGGTTAGATTGCTATCTTGAATGACCATCTTCTACACACTGAGTTTCATTCTGTTGCTAGTAACAGGCTAATACACTCACCTGGGATCTGCCTGGTACTGGTGAAAGGTCCCTTCTGTTTTGGTGTAGATTCTCCACCTGGTCACACCCTGCCAGTTTTCCCAGTGTTGCTGCAGGGTGTTGGACCTAGGTGCTGTTTGTCATAGTGATATCTTTGTGACACTAGTCACCAACCCTATTTCTTGGGCTGGAGTCCCTTTGCCTTTAGATTTGCCCTGAACCCACTGCTGGCTTCTGTCTTGCCTTCCTTTTGTCTCCCCACTGGTGCCCACCCCACCTCTTATAAACACGAACCAGAAGTTGACACTATTTTCTTCTTTTGGAAAATAAACCTTTATCTAGCTTTCTAGATTGTATTCTCACTGCTCAACCATCTATTGCCCAGTCTAGTGGTGAAACTTACAATTTGTGACCCAATTCTTTTGGAGCTTGGCTTTATATTCATGAAACCAAATGTGAACGTGTGTATGGAGGAGTGAAAAATATTCTGATGGTTGTAAATTAGAAGAATTTAATTTCAAGTCTACTGTGTAATCTATGAGATCCAGGAGCAAATTGGAACTCCAAAGCCAGGATAACCCTTTAGTCTCTATTCAGTGTAACCTGTTCCCAGAGTTGAAGCTTATGACCGAACACATTAGAGGGAAGGTCAAGGAGATAAAGAGAAAGGACCCTAGGTTTTCGCTCAAGCTGAAATGACCACAGGTAACCACAGCAGGAGAGGAGCAGAGAGGGCCAGGACATTTGCAGCCTGGAGGATGTGGCTTGCATAAACGGTGTTGAGACCGAAGAGCGATGAAGGCCTTCCACTCTTGGGCATAGCCCTGTCTGTGCAATGCAGTCAGGAGGCACGTGGGAGAGGGAGCTGACAGGCGGAGGGTGGGGAGACAGACAGGCAGGAAGGGTTTTCAACACTCATCGGCTCCTACTGTGTCCAGGCACACGGGATGACTTGACTCACATCACAATGGGCAGCAAGAATGCTGATTTCCAATTTCAAAATAAGGTCAAAGAAGATCATGAGTTAGAGTCTTAAAATTCTAATTATATATCTCATCTTTTATTAAAAGTGGACAGTTCAAGCCAAGCTTATTAAACCAAGAAGAAATACACATGCTTCTGATTCTGTATAATGTGTTTATTGCTTCACCCAAATACAAGATTTTGCATTTCTCTTCACCCAGAAGCTGACGACACAGAAAAGGGGAGGCAGAGAGATTGGCAACCAGTCTGTGATGCTTTGGGTCATTTGGTGGTGTTGGAAAAAACTGCTCCCCACCATGGGTGACTGCAAAGTTAGAGACCAGAGACCAGACCCCCAGCTCTTGCTCCTCTGCTCAGAACCAACTCCCATCCCTTCTGCCTCCTTTCTCCAGCTTCTTTGCAGGGTCCACTGAGTCCTCTGCCTTCCTGGGTGCTTGTTGTGGAGGAAATTATTTCCTGGTCATTAGCTCACGAGTTTATGTATGCTTGCTATTTTTAAGCTAATTATTTTGGTCATCGTATAAAGCTACTTATAGCAATACACTCAGAATACTTTTTGCATGCGAACTATCTATATATCTATCTATCATTTATCTATCTACCAATCTATCATCTATGTATTAACTATCATCTATCTATCTATCTATCTATTAACTATCTTCCTATCTTTCTATCAGTCCAAATTTCCTACTTGGTAGATTTCACATGATTTGTGAAAATTCTTTTTACATCACCTCTGAGACAGCATTGTATTAAAATTGTACGAAAATTGAGGGAGGAGTGAAGAGAAGAGGACTAGGAGAAGGAAGGGACCATTCAACACCCGAGGTCACCAGCTGCTTCCAGATAGAGCCTCAGTCTCTGTTTATACTTGTGCCCAAAGAACATATGCTCTGTTATCATGTCTGAAAGTCTCTAGTACACTTTATGCACTGGCCCAGTGACCCCCAAGTAAATTACTTATTTAGAATTTCTTTATATTATAGTGTATTGAACACATAGGTTTAAGATTAAATAGGAAAACCTATGTAAATTGCTAAAGCAGTGCATGGCTTGGTAAAGGAGAATGTTGACTTTGGGAACATGGACCTTGCAGCTATTTTGCCTGGATTTGAATTCCAAACATACTGCTTGCCAGCTGAAGAGACACACAATGTCTCACAGGAACTTTCGAGGATTATGTGAACTAATCTGTACACCATACGTAGCAAAGTGTCTGCCACACCTTCAGTGCCCCTAATATTGACTTTGTTAGTTTTGCAATCCACCCTCGAGGTGCTTTTAAATTATTTTTTTTTAGGACCTATAATCTCTATTACTTCACCAACACACCAGTCATCAGATTCTGTTACCAAAAAGTCATGTGGCCTGCTCTGTACACTGAAAATATAGAATTAGGGAGTAAAACACTATTAGAAGAGTTCTTAGCATCCTCATATGCTCATTTCTCTTTATTTAGATCATTACCTACAATTAAAAGCATTTTAATCACAAGTCTCTCAGTCTCAAACTTGTCCTTTTGCGTTTGGTAAGTGCATGTTATTTCTAACAGATATTTGCAGCATTTCATTTATTTTTTTTCCTATTTGATTTATTAATGTTCTTCATGACATCAGTTCATTTCATAAAGCACTCCCTGGAGTTTTATTAGTTGATGATTTCTTTGTTTTTGATAGTTGTTTTTTCATCCTTGGAGAAAGTTTCCTACACAATTAATGGGAGTCTAAATTGATCTTCTAACCCTCCTAGGTGCCTAGAGACAGCTTTTTGTAGAAGGATAGCGATTATAGAAACTTTCTCAATTTTGCCAGTCAGACACCTTGAAGAAATCAATTAGTAGGCAAATTATTAACTAATTGAGCATTTAGAGTGTTCTTATTTTTGAAAAATCAATTAGGCCTTTGCCCTTAGTTTTCAAGCATTACTTCATTATTAATTGTTTTAAACAGCGGTTCATCTGCAATAGATCCAGATCAGCTGACAGTTGTTTTTTGTTTATATTCTGTGCTTAATTGATTAATACAATGAGCTGAAAACCTTTAACATCATTGATCATGTCATGGGATGCTGAGTAATTGGCTGGCAAAATGTGATTTTTAAAAAATTAATGATTCAATGGTTCAAAGGTTCAATTCAGCAGCTGATTGCAGTCAGCAAAAAAGAGAGGGTTTTAAAGTATTTCTTCAACATGGATGATCTGAATGATAGCCCCACCTTATTTTTGGAGCTAATACTATTTCTTTGATAATTTCTTGTCTATAGAAAGCACTGGGTGTCACATTTATTATTCTAATGACAGTATTATATTACTACTGGATAATGTGGCATTTGATTTAAATTTTGAAAAGATTGCCATTATTGTTGAACTCATATCAGTGCTACAAAAAAGAAGACAAACTTGTATGATGCAATGCCACACTTTCTAAGATTTTCAAGTGGGGGCAAGGATGGAAGGTGGGTGGAGTAGAGGTTGGGGGGTCTCAGTCATCAATCCGCTTTTCTAGGAAGTGTTTCCTGAACCAAATCTCTACAAGCTCTGGGTCCCCATTTATTGCTCCTCTGGCTTCCTAGACATAGCTCTGTCCCCACATTGTCATCATATTAGATTTATTAGCATGGCAGCCTCAGCAAGGAGACTAAATTCTTAGAGCTCAAGGACTTACTGATGGGCTATTGTATCATTAACACTATATACCGATTTTTGAAACAGAAATGATGGTGAATAAATATCAGTTGACTGTAAAATCAGGAAAAACAGGTCAGATTAGTTGTTCCTTACACGTGAGTGTAGGCTGCCTGATGCCCCATCCAGCTGCCCGGAATCAACCTAACAGACTGAATGAAAGGGGAAACACAAACACATACACATCGTTATTTTCATTTAGTCAGGAAAATATATTTTTATTATCTATCCTATCATCAGTCTATTCTATCAATTCTATTTTAAGTGTACTATTATCTATCTATATTTCTGTTTTAGTCAGCTTTTTTGTCATTGTTACCAAAAGATCTGACAAGAACAACCTAGAGGATAAATAGTTTATTTGGGCTCATGGTTCTAGAGATTCAGTCTGTGATTGACTGACTTTATTGCTCTGGGCCTAAGGCAAAGCCGAGTATCATGACAGAAGAAAGATGCTAAGGTCATGGCAACGAGAGAGCAGAGAGCATGTTCCACTCAGCAGGGACAAGATATAAACCCCCCAAAACACCCCAATGACCTACTTCCTCCAGCCAATCCTGCGATTAGCACCCCATTAATCCATATCAGTGGATTAATCCACCCATTAGATTAAAGCTCTTATACTCTAGTTATTTCACCTCTGAGCATTCTTGCATTGTCTCACACATAGGCTTTTGGTGGACACCTCATATCTAAACCATCACACTACCCATCATCTATCTTCTGTGTCATTTCAAAACAGTCCCTTATTTCTAAGCTGCCTAATGAGAAGGTGATCCATGGTCATGTAAATTGGATAAAGCAGTGAATTCATGCCTTTGGGGAAGGCTCAATGTGTGTTAGGAATTTAAAGGCTCTGAGATGTCCAATCAGGACTTTGTAGACCCCTAACTTTTTGACCCTGAAACACTTTTTTCGTGGAACATTTTTGAACACTTTGGAAACTAGTGGTCTATGGAATCTACTTTAAGAAATGCTTCTGTAAATAAATAGACCAGAGAATGTGATTTTGATTGTGCTACTTGTGTGGGAAAAATGTGGTAAGGAAAATCAGGATCTTACAGATGGCCTGCAGGTAATCAGTCCACCAGTGTAGCAACTTCTATCATTTCTTTTCTCATACATGCATTGCTCTGTTTTCTAGTAATAGTTATTCATTGCAAAAAATAGATAAAAGGAAAAGCTTTTTAACTGTTCAATTCAGAGGGTTCCAGGCTCAAATAAATCTGGGAAATAAAGGTTTAAACAAAATTAGACTTATTCATGCCTTCTCAGAGCCTTATTTTTACTAATAATATAAAACTGAACTCTCCAGTGTGGTGATAGTACATAGTTTTTCCTGATTTTTTTTTAAAGAGAGAAGGATAGTGTGAGAGAGAGAGAGAGAGAGAGAGAGAGACAGACAGAATTAATTTTTATTGAGTTTTTCACATGGCTTTTGTTGCTCCAACACTTAGTTGCGTACGTGGGTGCTGGGGTTTGAACCTGTGTACTTGTGCATGCCGGGGAAGCGCCGTAACCACTGAGCCACCACTCCAGCCCCATTTCCTGATTTTTTAAACTGCAAATCTGTCTTATTTGTAGGCATTTTGGGGTCTACTGTTGGAATTCATTATGCACAATGAGGAGACATTTGGAAGGCCATCAAGAATGCTCCCAGAATGGTCAAAATCTCCTAGGAATCCATAATTGGAGGTGCTGGAAGCCCATTTCCCAGTCTCTTACAACTTGACAGCAAGAAGTGGGCTATGGCTCGGGGCACAAGGACCCAGATGGAGTAGAGCTAAGAAAATAAAATAAAATGAATATGCATTTGGGAAACAATTACTCTGGCAAACCAACACACACATAATGGATTCTGTCCAAAGCTTCATTTTCCAAACTGAAGAACAATAATATGTGTATTAACCCAGGTGAATGTCTAAGCAGATTCTTGGCAGCCTCTGATTAGATAAAGGAACTCACGCATCCTGCATACAATTTACATAGTTAAAATTAGGCACCATCACAAAGAGACAAGGATGAGATGTATTAAGTTCAATTTTTACTTTCAAATTTTCTTTCTTACTTTTTAAAATTATAAGTAACTTTGATGTTTAAGCATAATTTTATTTTCTTTCCAAAAGAGTTAAATCTGAGTTTTAACTTAATCATAGAAATGTTTAGGAGACTGTTGTAGTGGAAGTTTTTTCTTTTTTAAAAAATTTCTTAAAAACAAAAGTACAGAAACTTATATTTTTATTAATTTATAGAAAAGAAGAAATGATGGTTTCATACTATTCATATTTGTAAATATATCAGCATCTGATAAAATAAAATACAAGGAGATTACTTAAAAAGAAACAATTTGCCAGAGATGAAGACATTTCATATTTAAAGTAGAGGAACAATTTCAAAATACATGTAGTGAAAAAAAAATCTGAACAAACAATTTTGGAATGAAGATAAAATTTCTTATAATTACAAATTTAAAAGTAAATGAATAGTGAAATTGAAATGAATTATGGAAAAAGGGATAAATATTTAATTAAAACAACATTTTTGCCTATCAGGGATAGAAATGAGGTCTGAATGTTTAAATTCATAGTATTTTTATGGATAAATCATAAATGTATATATTTATGGGGCGCAATGTGATATATTTTCTGTGTCTAGCTTATTTCACTTAATGTGATGTCCCCTACGTTCATCCATGTTGCAAATAACAGGATTTCCTGCTTTTTTCTTTTTAAAGCAGGATTGTATTCCATGTGTACATAGTCACAGTTTTAGTTCATTCATCTGTTGGTGGATGTTTAGGCTGATTCCACATCTTGGCTATTGTGACTAATGGCAATGAGCATTGGAGGGCAGATAATAGTATTTATTTCAGTTCCTTTGGAGAGAGACTCAGAAGTGGGATTGCTATGTAGAGTCCTTCTCCTTACTGTTTTCCATAACGTCTGTACTAACTTACATTCCCACCCACAGTTTACATCAGTTCCTTTTTCCAATCCTTGCTAACACTTATCTTTCCTCTTTCTAATAAAAGCTACTGTAACAGGTGTGAGGTGACATCTTGTGTGGTTTTAATACACATTTCTCTAATGGTTAATGATGTTAAAGATTTTTTGCCTGTACTATCCGTTGACCATGTTCATGTCCTCTTTTGAGAAATTTCCATCTGGGTCCTTTGCCCATTTTTAAATTGGTTTATTTGTTTTCTGTCAGTTGAGTTGTTATGTATAAGAACTCCTCATACATTTTGGATATGTTATGCTTTGGTTATTTGTTGTCCCACAAAAGCTCATTGGGAAATATTGCAAGAACATTCAGAGGTGAAATGATTAGGTTGGGAGAATTGTAAAACATATTAATCTACTGATTTGAATTAACTGGTCGGTAATTGTAGGCAGGTACGTGTGGCTGGAGGAAGTGGGTCACTGGGGTCATGATTTTGAGGTTTATATTTTGTTCCTTGTGAGCAGAGCTCTCTCTGCATCCTGGTTCCCTTGTCCTGAGCTTCTGTCCTCTAGCACACGCTTTAACCATAATATTCTGCTTTGCCTTCAGCCAAAGCAATGGAATTGGTCATCCATGGACTGAACCCCTGAAACTATGAGCTAAGATAAACTTTTTCTCCTCTAAGTTGTTCTTGTCCACTATATTGGTCACAGTGATGGAAAGCTGTCTAAAACAGATGTTAATCCTTTGTAAGATGTATTGGTTTGCAAATATTTTTTTTTACTAGCCTGTGGATTATGTCCTCACTTTTTAATTGTTAGGGTGTGGGTTTGAAAAAGAGAAGACATCTATATTTAGACATGTTAGAAATAGTAACTTTTTGAAATCTGGTTTTGGAATAACAACTATGATTTGCTCAGTACCTGCTACACTTCAGACATTATCTAAAGGTTTTATTTAAATTATTTCTTTGGGATCTGTCATCACCCATAAAAGAGTATATTTTCCTCATTTTACTTTAAGCATGAAACATTAAGTAAAGGATACATAGCACAATAAAGAGGATTAGAATGTAACACAGGTAGTGACTGGTTCTCATCCATTTTGCAATAAAAAGATCACAGTATTATCATATCAAATCATATTTATCCTTTTACTACTGAAAAGCAAATCAAGGTGAGACATTTGATTCTCTAAATAGAAGAATTTTTCTTGACACTAATGCCATTCAAGAGCTTTCATTTTTCATGTCTTAAAGAAGACATATTTCATCATGTAGAGTTCCTTTCTTTACATCATCAATAAAGAGCTGGATAAGTTAAGGTTTTTCCTTATCATGTAAAATTATAATAATTTATAATCATAGTAGTTCTTTTCATATTTTACCCTATATAGCCTGGGTAAATGAATTTGAAAGGCATTTTGTGTATAAAGTGCTACCAAGAATGCTCCCTTCCAGGAGCATAAATTGGTATTTCGGGGCTGAAATGAATCAGATACAACAACTTCCAGCCATGAAAGTGACAGGAACAGGGGAAGAGAAAGGATATTCTGTTTTCTCTTTCAAATTCTTAAATAAGTAAACAAACAAAAGGAGAAATTAATTGAGGATAAAAACTCTTTGAGAAATTGTGTTTAATGTATCATATATTAATATTAATATAATTTTTCAGGACTTTTTTCCAATATAATAGAAACAAAAATGCGTGTGTGTACATACTCATAAGGGCACAAAAGATCTAGAGTATACCTGCTGATGCACTTCTTTATAAAATTCACATTTTATTTTATGTTTATGCAGGTGAGGTTTGAAAACACAAAAGGCATTCAATTGAGAATTATGGTTTTCACAAACTCTGCTGCATAATTCTCACATTTATTCATATTTTTATAAAACATATGACCATTTCAAAAACCTCTGGGTATAATAACATATTTTAAAATACCAGCACAATTACCAGGCTGAAAAAGAGCACTAACTAGGCATTTTCCCCAAAGAAAACCATTTCAAACATCACTTGGAATTATATATTAACCCCAGAATTTAATATTCCAAATATATAAAAGAATGAGTTATCATTTCCTTGGGAGTCGTAATTTTGTATTTTAGACTTCTGTCTGTTTAATATTTCAAACATGGAACTGCGTTTATGTAATTTCTGGGTGGGTGTTGAATATACAAGCTTTGGTGATAAACTGGCTTCCCTTCATTTCCTTGAAATCAACACAGAATTGCATACCTATTTTAATACGCGTTAGGTTTTCTGCATACAAATGAAGCATTACTAAACAATTCCAACTGTGTGCTTTAAAAATCAGCACAGCTCAATGTTTCCCTAATTCTCTGAGTCTGGGGAACATAAATAATCATTTTAATTCTCTGGTAGACACTGAATTACATAGTAAATTATATCAAGCCTGGAATAGCTCCATGTTTTTAAACTTACATATTCCTTTTATAAGAAGAATCTGAGATATGAATTAACTCAAAGTGGTATTTAAAGTTTTGACTAAAATTAACTATAGCACTTGAAAAAATTCTTACTATTTAAAGAAAAAAAGCTCCAGAGGCCATTTGAAAAAAAAATTATGTTGAAGAATAGAAAGGCAGAGAGAGATAATTAATAGGATATACTAGAGATGAATAACTAAATGAAAATATACGGATCTGCCAGAGCCCAGAGCAGTCAGAATAATATTAATCAAATCTTACCAACTCTTAATTGGAATAATGAGAAAACATTCTTAGCCTGCTTGATCATGTTGGCATTTTAATTAAACTTTCTTGGATCCCAGAGAAAACAATAGTTTTTTTTGTTGGAACTCTTTTTGTTCCACTGTTACCAAAAATACCTTTGAAGTAACCAAGTGATATAATTGGGGTCTTTATGTGTAGCAACAAGAAGAACATATCGCCATAGATTCAAAACTTTGGCTTTTAAAAGTTGACTATAAATCTGCAGCTACAAGAAGCCAGAACAATGAAATGTGGTTTTAATTAGAACAAACTTCCCACATTTTCAAAGATAATGCCCTGGTTATTCTTCTAGAGCATGTACCTAATAGAACAGTTCTGGTCTAGTGGAATAAAGATTTTCAATAAATAAATAGCTGACAATTTAATACATACTTATATTAGGTACCAGATGAAAGGTTCATAGTGCTGAAGGAGTATTACTCATTTAATCTTCATAACCGCCTTCTAATATAGGTATCATTTTTCTTTCCATTTTAATGATGAGGACACCGAGGCACAGAGAGGTTAATGATTTGTCCTAGATTGTATAGCTAATTAGTTGCAGAGCAGGGACTAATCTGATTTCAGCATGTATTTATTTATTCAACCTCTGAACCATGCCTCCCAATACCTTTCTTAAATATGTTTTGGGTGCTCAGCAGTCTGATTGGATGGTGCATGTATAACATCTCATTTCATCCTCAGAATAGTTCTGCAAACTAAGCATTACTGTTATTTTACAGATGAAAAAATAAGACACAGTGATATTAAATAACTTGATGAAACTTAAATGACTAGAATGGAAGAGTTTAAAATGATTTCTAACTCTAAAGTAAATGATTTGTCCAATCTCTTCTCAATATACTAAAGTAGTTTCTAAAGATTCAGGTGTTTAAGTTATTACTTTACATCCCCTGTGATGTTTCAGTACATGTGTACCTTATGGTTTTAATTACTAAAATTAAGACATTGTGTCAGATAAATTAGAACTAATGTGATCATAGAAAACCATTCATTCCTACACGTAGGCAAATATCTATGAGGTCAGGCCCTTAGACAATCTTTCAGATTGATTTTAGAATAAAAAATACAACTTTATTCATTTATTTTTAAAGACAGAGGGAGAGAGGAAGAAAGAGAGAGAAGGAATCAATTTTACTAGTTTTTCATCTGGCCTTTGTTGCTCTGACACTTAGTTGTGTATATGGTGCTGGACTTTGAACCTGGGTCCTCATGAATGCCAGGCAAGTGCTCCAATCACTGAGCCACCGCCTCAGCCCCAAGAATACAAATTTATGTATGTAAAGACATGTAAGTAGGTACTTATTATGAACTATAAAAACAACATAAATGATGATACCATTACACCACAATGGAATCCCTTATCTTTGCATGACCACGAGAACACGTTGGTAAGGCCTTTGTAAGCTTTTGGAACACACACGTGCAAGTGAGTTTGTGAAGTAAGCTTCAGGATGCGGTAAATCTAGATTTGCGGTAAACCTGTCAGGCACCTACTCTGTTCAAGGCAATGTGTGCCCCTGGACAAATGCAAGTTTTCCAGTCTCAATAGTAGCAGTCTTGCATCATGAACGAGTGGTGTGGTGGGGGAGGAATGTAGACAGCAAGACAGAAAACTCTATTCTTCATTTTTCATCAGATTAGACTAATCTGATAAAAATCCATAATAATTTACACTTCAATGTAAGAAAATAAATAAACCTTTGTACTTTCTTTCCTGTTTACAAAAACACATTGTTAGGTAGAAATTCTGCCTTAGAATTTGATACAGACCCACAGAAGAAACAAACAAACAAAAACACATAGCACTGAGCTTTCCCTTAGGCTTTCTGAAATTAAGAATGGTGAGCAGGGTAGAGGGGACATTCTTTCCAAGCATAATTTCTAAAAGTCTTGCATTTATGCTGGAGGAGGAAGAAGAAGAAATAAGAACTGAAAATCTCTGCAGAACAGTGAAAAGCGTTTTTTCCCTTCCACGGTGGGAAGCTTTTGGGGATTTGTTTGCTCACTAAGATATTTTGGTCTTTAATATGTAATAATTTATTGTTATTTGCTTTATGGAGTACAGAAAGTCAATGTGAAGACAAACATAAAAGATCCCCTACCCTGATTTAGCCCCATTTCTGTCCCTGCTCATCAAATAACTGCATTGACCATAGGAGGCTGGGGGCATGGAGAAAGAACACGAGGTGTTCCCTCAACTCATCCTGGAGGATTCAGAGAGCAGAGCCTCTCCTGCCAAGGTGAGCACCAGATCCCTCCCCAAGTCCCTCACTGAGAAATTCCTTCAGTAGAGGAGCTGGTCTCTGGGTCAGAAGCACCCCGAGCTCGTGTCTCTTTATCTCTACATGTGCGGCGCCCGGGGCAGGAGTATAAAAGGAGACCTAAATACCATTGTTATAAATCAAATAATAAATCAATAAATAAAATATGTAATTCTCTCCTACCATGAAAAAAATGTTCCTTCCTAATGACAAAATGGAAAAATAGGTATAAAGTGATGAATTTCCGATGACTGAGAGTTGGCAAAATGTATCAAAGATGACTGATTTTACTATTTTCACCAATGATTGGATGTTCTGTTGATAGGTCAAAGATTTATTAATATGTAATAAAGATATATGAGATTTATAAATTATCCACTTATTTTATAAAATTTATTTTTCTTTCCTGAATTTCAGCAAAATTGCTACCTATATTGTTGTAATCAAAGTTTCACATCATTTTTTTTCTTGGCAGTAATAATCTAGAGAAGTGAATGGTAAATACCTCAAAGAAATGGATGCTAAATATTTTAGGTTTTTCCAGTTGTGTGACCTCTGCCACCACTGCTTGGTTTTTCTAACAGTGCTGTTAGCTACAGTTTGTAGACAAATAGCTGTGACTGCATTCCAATAAAACTTTATTGACACATTCCATCCCATGTGGACCCTGATGTAAAGGGTTTACAGATAAAATTTTTTTTTATATATATATAAAGAGAGATAGTGTGTGTGCGTGTGTGTGTGTGTGTGTGTGTGTGAGAGAGAGAGAGAAAGAGAGAGAGAGAGAGAAACAATTTTATTTAGTTTTTCATGTGGCTTTCGTAGCTCCGAGACTTCATTGTGTACATGGTGCTGGGGTTTGAACTCCTGTACTCGTGCATGCTGGGCAAGTGCCATAACCCCTGAGCCACCGCTCCAGCCCCCGATAAAGTTTTATTTGGGTACAAAATTACATATATTTAATCAGCAATATGAAATAAAATGAATACCAAAACTTAATGTTTTTCTATGTATTCTCTATAATTTTAAAATTAGCTAAAATTATCTAAAACTTGAAAGAAAAGAACTCACAATTATTAAATTATATCTAATGATATCTAATATAAACAAATTTATTCAAATGAAGGTAACTTTTCATTTAATTTTTGAAATTTAATTATATTTTCTTCAGGATGTTTATACTAAATGCACCCTTATGTTTAATTCTGACTTTTAATGTCCATGTTATTGTCGATGTAAAGAGTAATATCCATTGTGAATGGTACATCTAGACCATTCCAATACACATGTAAAAGTGTCCTGATTGTTGAGCATTGCACAATGATCTTTAGTCACTATTTGCAACTGCTGCAAAAATTGAGCTAATTCAGGAGAATCTCTGAAAGCATGAACTTAATCACCAAGAAAAGCAAGGAAATGGCATGAACTACATGGTGCAAGAATCTATTGCACTAGGGTATGGGAGAGGATTTCCAAGTTAATTAACTCACACTCATTCCTGCAGAATTTCTCTTGCAGAAACGATCTGCTTACTCTCATCTAGCCCTCTGTTGGCACAACTCCCAAGCCTATGTCATTTTAACACTGTTGTTTTTTATTTAGGTAGTATAGACTAGAAAGAACATAAGGGCTTATGAGGCCTAAAAAATGTGTTACCAAGATAAAGTTTAACGATACACACAGGTCCTCGCTAGTGCTGAGCACAAGTTGCTGAATGACGGGGGCACTTATTTTAGGAGAAAGAAAATGTTTTTATAAGCTAAAAATATGGGTTTGGATAATTTTTTTTTCTTGTGGATAATACATTTTCTTAAATCTGCAACTATTTCTTTTAAAGTTTGGCATCGCTAATGATAAAACATCCAGATTTTTTTTTGAAATTTTATTTTAAAATTGATATATTTTATTGTAGGAAATTATGCCATAATTTTAAAAAATTTTAGTTTAAAAAGTGTGATAGGTAAGAAAAATCATATGTGCATATTTTTTTAAAAATATTTAATATATACATAATTATTTTTAAAGAAAGGGGGAGAGAGAGAGTTGGTCTCACCTATTCTATCATCTGGTCTCTGTTTCTCTGATACCCAGCTGTGTATGTGGTGCTGGGGCCTGAACCTGGGTCCTTGCACATGACAAGCAAGTGCTCTGCCAAGCCACCACTCCAGCCCTAAAATGTATTTATTTATCATTTCTCTTGTTGATGGGCATTCAATTGCCTCTAGTTTGGGACTTTTTTTTCAATAAAATTACTATAGCATTTTTATAGAATTCATTATGTGGACATGTACTTTCATTTCTTTTTGACAAGTAGTGGAATTATTGATTCCTAGGATAGGAATATGTTTGGCTTTGATAAGAATCTTCCAAACACCTTTCCAAAGTGTTTTCATTTCTCTTTACCCCTGTCAGCACATAAATTTTGATATTTTCTTATTTGGTCATTCTTCAGGGTATGAAGCAGTGGCATTTTATTTGTGTGTGAAGGTTCATTTTCATGATGATTATTGGCATTGAGCACCCTATATGTTTTTTGGCCATTTGTATATCTTTTATTGTAAAGGTCAGTGGTGATCATTCCCATTTCATTGGAGATTTTGTTGATTTGCTCCATTTCTCTCCTTCTTTTAGTGAGATTGGCTAGGGATTTATCTATCTTGTTTATTTTTTTAAAGTACCAGCTCTTTGTTTCATCAATTCTTTTTTTTATTTATTATTATTATTTTTTGGTTCTCAATTTCATTGATTTCAGCTCTGATCTTGATTATTTCCTGTCTTCTGCTGGCTTTGAGGTTAGATTGTTTTTCCTTTTGAAGGGCTTTGAGATGGAGCATAAGCTTATTTATTTGGAATTTGTCTTCATTTTTAATGCGGGCACTCAGTGCTATAAATTTTCCCCTTAGGAATGTTTTCATGCTGTCCCAGAGGCTTTGATATGTTGTGTCCTCATTTTCATTCTCTTCTAAGAATTTTTGGATTTCTTCTGTCATGTCTTCTTGGATACATTCTTCATTTAATAGGGTATTATTCAATCTCCATGAATGTGTGTTTTTTCTGTTATGATTTTTACTGTTGATTGCTAGGGTCATGGCTTTGTGGTCTGACAGGATACATGGAATAATATCTTCTTTTGTATATTTGCTGAGATTATCTTTAGAAACTTGAATATGATCTATTTTGGAAAAGGATCCATGTGCTGCAGAGAAGAAGGTTTATTCTGCTAATTTGGGATGGAATATTCTATATATGTCTGTTAAGGCCATTTGATTTATGGAGTTATTTAGGCTGATGATTTCTTTATTAATTTTTTGTTTTGATGATCTGTCTAATGGTGGCAGAGGAGTGTTGAAGACTCCCAGTATTATTGTGTTGAGGTCCATGAGTGGTTTGATGTCGTGAAGTAATTTATTCACATAGTTGGGTGCACTGTTGTTTGGAGAGTAAATATTAACTATGGTTATTTCTTCCTGTTGTAGGGTTCCTTTTAGTACTAACTAGTGTCCTTCTTCATGTCTTCTGATTGATTTATGTTTGAAATCTACTTTGTTGGATATTAGTATTGCGATGCCAGCTTGCTTTCTTGGGCTGTATGAATGGTAGATTTATTTCCATCCTTAATCTGTGGATGTCATTGCCTGTTAGGTGAGTTTCTTACAAGCAGTATATTGTTGGATTTTGTTTTTTGATCCAGTCTGCTAGTCTGTGTATTTTGACTGATGCATTTAAACTTTCATTCACATTCAGTGTTCAAATAGAAGTGTGTAGTTGGTTCATGGTCATTGCATCTTATTTAGCTAGTTCTGTGGTTGTCTTGGTTGGTTATTGATGGGTGATACTTTTACTGAGTTTCCTCTGTTTGTGGGTTTTG
>PVKS010013008.1:0-52097 GCA_004027875.1 Aplodontia rufa | reverse complement strand
ATTTTTATTGATTTTTTTTTTCACATGGCTTTCATTGCTCTGACACTGCTTTGTGTATGTGGTGCTGAGGTTTGAACCTGTGTACTTGCGCATGCCATGCCAGGCAAGTGCCACAACTAAATAAAATTGATTCTGTTTCTCTCTCACTGTTCTTCTCTCTTTAAAAATAAAAATAAAATAAAATATCATTTCCTTCCCCAAGCTCACGAAGATATCCTCCTGTTATCTTTTAAAAAGTGTCATTATTTTGGCTTTCATATTTAGTTGGACTTAGATTTTTTTTTTGGTATACTTTTCAGATAAGAATAAAGTTTCATTTTACTTGTCCCAGAAACGTTTATTTAAAAGATTGTTTTTTTTTCATGCTTTAGAGTGTATTTTTAAAATAGTCCAGGTGTCCATGTATCAATGAGTCTATTTTTGTGTTTTCTATTCCGTTGGTCTATGTCTATTTTACCATTGCATTGCCACATTTACTAAAACTTTACAATAAGTCTCTTTATACACTTCAGAATGTTTTGGGAATTCATGGGCCATTTTGTTTCCAAACTAAATTTTAGAAGCAGTTTATCAACTTCCATGCCAAAAAACAAAACAAAACAAAAAACTGTTGACATTTTGATTGGAACCTCATTAAAACCGTAATTAATTAGGGGGGAAACGACATCATTGTGTCACTGGGTGTTCCAATCCAAGAACATAGTATTTCTCCACTGATTTTAGTTTTCTTATGTTTCTTTTTTTTTAAATTGAGAATCAATTTTATTTATTTATTCATCAGATTTTTGTTTTTCTGACACTTAGTTGTGTACGTGGTGCTGGGGTTTGAACTCGGTCCTCATGTATGCCAGGCAAGTACACCACTAACACTGCTCCAGCCCCTTTCTTCTATTTCTCTCAGTAATGTTTATTAGTTTTCTGCTTAGAAGTATTAAACTTTTTCATTTATTATGTGAGGTCTGATTCTTAAAATTTCAGTTTTCTTTTAGGTTTAATTTTGTTCTATCTAGTTCAGATAGCTTGGAATTAATATTTTGTGATTCTTTTTTCAACTATGGTATTTCGCTGAATTAGGCAATCAGATGTCTTAGTGTGACTTTACCCTTTGATCTTCCTTTAGAGAAGACCAAAGGTAGAGTAGGACTTCTAGTTGGACGTAAACTGACTGTTTTGCCTGGATATGATGTTTGTACAAATGTATTCAGCTTAATAAAGATTTGCCACCTTGCATCAACGCACATTTAATCATGGCCATTAGAAGAAGATATTTAGTGACCATGTGTATTAGTCAGATTTTTGCTGCTGTGATAAAAATACCTGAGAACAACTTAGAGGTGGAAAAGTTTAGTTTGGCTCATGTTTTCAGAGATTTACTCCATGGCCAGCTGACTCCTTTGCTGTGGTCCCAGAGTGAGGCAGAAGGGCCTAGCAGAGGGAAGCTGCTCTGCTACTGGCTGTCTGGAAGTGGAGAGAGAAAGGGGAGGAGCTGTAGGGAAGTTGCCCCCTTTTGTGGCACGCCCCCAGTGCTAAACCTCCTCCAGCCAAGCCCCACCTGCCTACAGTTGCCACCCAGCCAGTCCTTTCAAACCAGATGGACTGATTAGGTTACAATTCTCACAGTCTAATCATTTCACCACTGAATATTCCTACATTAACACAGGAGCTTTTGGGGGACACCTCCTATCCATACCATAAGTCTAGGTGAATTGAAAAGCACTCAGTAGAATTATTTCTGCTATTGAATGGGAATGTACAGTGATATGGAAAATACCCAGTGATAGGGAAAATAGTACAGAAGAAAGCTGAGAATATGTTCTGTAGTTTAATGTATATAACCAAGTGATCATTTAATAATATTAGATTTCATTCTCTGTAGTACATGTCAGTTGAGAATGTGGATAATGAACTCAGAAATGTTGTGGAGAAATTATTTTCAGATCTGAAAATTTTCCAAGGTATTTGAAAATCAGAATGATCAAATGTAAAATCCAGTAAGTTATGCAAGCATTAGTATTAGTATATATCTATAAAATTTCTGGTTGTCCCAAAATATCTAAATTATACTCTAGAAGAAGCAAGGAATTCACTCTCCCAACCCAAATATCCTTCTGGTGTAGGATTTGGCAGCCAATGATTGTAGAGTTGGTGCACAAACTAGTTTAAAAACACCTATTCAGTGGGTGTTTAATATATTTATACCTGTTTGTTAATTTTTGAATTTATGGATTAGGTATTGTTTCCTGTGATTAGAAAAACAAAAGAGATTAAACATGGTAATGACTTTGCAGATGGAGATTAACAGGGGAAGAAGGAGGAAGGAATTCTTGAAAGCAAATGGGATCTGGGAAGCACTGGGCTTTCAGGCAGAGGCAGGGGAAAGGCCCTACTTTTATTTAGCCCATTCACTTTCATGAAGTGGACCACAGGTGGGGAAGATATATTGCTTGTGATCTCAGAGTACACCTGACATCATTCAGAGTTATTGCAATAGAGATTTGAATTATTTTAAAAAACATTTTTCTATTTTTATTTAGAAGTTTTTAGATGGGTATGTTGAAAACATTTATTTGCAGATATATCTTGACACAACTAAGTGTGCCGATAATGGTTGTAATTTTTCATTGTTTTCTAATACTGTATGGCTTTTTATTTTAAATCTGTAAAATTGTATCTTTTCAGACTTAAGATCATTTTGTACTGTCTTTTCATCAAAACACTTGAAATCAGCTTACCTGTTGTTAATTTGAAGCTGTGCCAACCTGGGTAGCCATATTGGAAAAGGACTGGTTGTCATGAGGGCTTTGTTACTGGTAACAGAGAGGAGGGAGGAACGTGTCATTTCCTTACCTGTCACCCTTGATTTCTTGGCAGGTGTGTTCTAGAATCTAGCTTCCTCTTATAATAGTTGAGAAAGTCCGTGGACTAGTTGACACTCTATGATCAAGCACTGTCCCTAATTGGTAACAGGCAACCTTGCCCACAGGAAGGAAGGAAGATGTCAGTGGTGAGACTGCCCTCCGTGAGCAGCAGCGTTAGGACAGAGTGTGAGGATAGCGATGTATGTTGTGTGGCGTGAATAATTTAAAAGACAATAATTGTTTGTGGTTATTTCGACACGGTGGGTGCATGTGCCAGCAATGTTATCCATCCCAGATAAATCTCAAGTTGGACGACTCCATCTTTATGATGTTGTGCCTTCCTGTGTCATTGTAATTGACGTCAAAAAGGGTGATGGCAGCAGATTGTGGGTTCTGAGCAGAGGAGCTTGTAAGCAGTCGCTCAAGGCAACTGGGTAGAAATCTTGCTCTCTCTTGTTTTTGTATTCTGTTCAGTGTTTGAAATGAGCCTTATGATGTGGCTGTAATGAGCCCAGCAACTAAGTGCGCTGCAGAACAGAAAATCCCACAGGTAGGCAGAGCGCGCTTGGGCCAGTCCTTAATGGCTCTCATTTCTATCCATGGCGGGGAGAAACCCGAAACCCGATGGATCCCAGAAATATCTAGGACATTAAATTTCACATTATCCTGGCTTTTTTTTTTTTTTTTTGAAAGAGAGAAGGACAGAGATAGAGAAAGAGAGAATCAATTTTATTTAGTTTTTCATTTACGTAGTGTGGTGCTGGGGTTTGAACTCGTACCAGGCAAGCACCAGCAAGCACTAGGCACCAGCCCTTATCTTGGCTATTTCGTTGCTCCAACATTTCGTTGTGTACGTGGTGCTGGGGTTTAAACCTGTATCCTCACGCATGCCAGGCAAGCACTGTAACCGCTGAGCCACCACTCCAGCCCTGAGAAAAGTTATTTTTAATTGCAATATACTTCAATGGAAAACCATCTGCAGTACGCTGACCATGCGAATAACCATATGTTGTCTGTGTACGAGGTCAAAGAAGGGAGATACAGTAGGGAACAAGGAAGAATGTCGACAACTGTGGTAAATTGTAAGAGATATTATTACATATTTTCAAAAGAAATAGAAAACCTACACAATTCAACTTTATTACTTTGCTTTTGTGATGCCAGGGGTCAAATCCAGGGCCTTGCACATGGTAGGCTAGCACTCGACCATTGAGCTACAATTCCACACAAGCTAGAGAATGTGCTAGGGCAGTGGAAAAGTTGTAAGATTAAATTTGACGTCTGATGGCTTGACTAAACAATGGGTCTCTTGCTTCCGGGTCCCAGCTTCTCATTCTTTTGGGAAGTGGCTCTGTGTGAATGGACAGTGAATGACAAGACAGTGATGTCCCACCCCCATGCTGTTGAAGTGCTAGCCATTCCCCTTTCCTGCTGCTTTCCTGTAAAATTGCTCATCTGGTTTCATAGCTAATGTCACATACATTCCAAAATTAAACTGGAAAGCAGTCTTTTGCAGCCAAAATGTAGAAATTAATTTCACTATTCTTGAAGCAGTACAAATAATTGAATCAGGTATATATGAAAATAGCTTATTTTTACTGTCCAAATTGTAGGGTATAAAATGACAGTATTTTATCAGAGGTATACAAGGAAGAAATTACAACTTTAAAACCAAGTGATTCCTAAGGTCACTTTGGATAAGGAGTATCTTAGCAATATCTGCCAAACTTAAATGTGAAACCTTCCCTTATCCTACAGATAAAAGAATCACTGTCAAATTTCTATTTTAATTAAAGAATCATCGCTATTATAAAGTAAAATAAATGTAACTTCTTGAAAATGCCTGGTAACTGATATTTTTATCAATTTCATCTAAGGAAATTTAGTGTTATACTTTTTGCAGTGTACTTTCTACAGCATTCTAATATGAAAACCAGAATCTCTCTAATAGAGTGAGGCTGAAATCCGTTCCAGGGCCTGGTGTTTTTGTTAATTCCAACTTTCTCAGTGTAGCTGCTAAACAAGTTTTCTCTGGGTGTCTTCTCTGTTGCTTTTCTCTAATTGTTGCCTGTGTAACTAGCCTAGGATTTTACATGATAAAGGAGATCCCTGGAACTAATCCTAGAAACCTCTTTCGCTTTCTCCCGTAACACCTCCAGGCACAGAGAAGACGAAATACTTCATTTGCATTCTTAAACATTAGGAACTTTCAGCTGGAAACTTATTGCTTCTACCTTTCCCCAAGAGAAGAAAGGTTAACTGCCCACTCAGGTTTACGTTAGCTCATCTCTTTTTAGTGTCCTGATCTGCACAGAGTGTCGAAGCCTAACTGCCCTGCGCTCTCTTTTACAATCAGTGAGTAGACACCAGTGCTGATTACAGAGACATAAAAAGGAGAAATCAGATATGCACAAAAGAAATGGCAAACAACAACTGACTAGAATCGAGTCTTCCAAGAATTGAAGAACATTACCAAAATTAATATAGAACATACTAATTTGAATTTTAAAAAACAAATATTTCTCCCAGAAGTTTGATAAGCTGATTCAAGAAAGTACAAAAATATTCAGAGGTTTATATTTTGTTTAAATGGATTTTCTTTTTGTACCCTTTTTGTAATGATGTGTGGACCGGGAGCCAGAGCCTTGAGCATGCTAGGCAAGTGGTCTATCACTGAGCTATACTCCAGCCTGAAATGGTTTTTATTAAAATAACAAGTACCAAGAGCCTCTTGCTTGCCATTTCTCAAGTAGCTTAGACAGCCCAAAACATATAATTAAAAAAATTTAGCAATTCTTTTGACTTAACATTAGCTGTAAAATAGAAAGGGAAATCATTCCATTGCCAAATATTAGCAATAGAAATGTTCTGTTGCTGTAGCCCTCATGCCCCACCTGTGTGAAAGACAGTGTTTTAGATTTAAGTGTGTTCCTTAAAATATACTTGACTGGAAAACCCAACTTCTGCCAATAAAGTAGAGAAAGTTTCTGCTCTTCTCTGTCCTTAACTAAATACTGTACATGGCTGTCATCTGGAATTAATATTGCAACTTGAGTGCTTTGTGCCAAGTAGACATTTAATACAGAATATACACGAGACCAAATGAGATCCAGATCGCTGAATGTTGAAGCAAGGACACAGGTTCCTGTGATTAAGCACAGCTGCAGAATGCAGGATACTAGAAATTAAGTACAGTTTGTAAGATGTCATTCAATTTCAGTGGAACTGGCACTGGGCATCCTGAACAACTTCAGAAAAGGTGTTGCTTTACGTTTTTATTTAGAAGTTTAAAGTAGAGCCTTTGCCCTCCATGGCTACCTGTCTCCCACAACCATAAAATCCCTGTGTGTTCTTATTCTAATGAATCATGTAATTTTTTTTTTTTTTTTGGTGAGTGTGGTTCTGGGGATTGAGGGGACCTCTGTGCCACTGAGCTACATCCCAGCCCATAAGTTGGGCTCTTAATTTATTGGAGCCAACTAGAAGTAGATGAAAATGACTTCTGGCAGGCCTAGGGTACCCTACTCTAGCTTGCTCTGCAGTGTTGGGGAGGATCTGCTGAGAATCACGCTCTGTCTTCTCTAATCTGCATTGTCACCCTGCTGGGCCCAGGCCCTCTAGGACAGTGTCCTGGGGTAGGGTGTCAGAGCTTGTCCTGGACAATGAGCGAGAAAAAGAGCCAGTTTTATTTAGTTTTTCCTGTGGCTTTCATTGCTCTGAAACTTCGTTGTGTACGTGGTGGTGCTGGGGTTCAAACCTACGTCCTCATGCATGCCAGGCAAGTGCCATTGATGCGGGGTTTTTGAGATGAGGCCGGATTCTCTGCTCCCGCCGGTGAATGGAGTCTGCGCCTCTACAGACTCTAGCAGCCAAAACAGCCCACTTCTAGTGTTTGCAGCCATTCCCAGTTAAAACTGGGAATTTGGGCTGGCTGCAGGTGTCTGCAGCCGAAAGTGTTAGCAGTTCTCCAGCTAAAAGCTGGGTGTTGCAGCTCTTGGTGTGGTGGAAATTCATCCCGGGAATTTGGCGCCAATCTTCTGGGTCCTTGTCTCGTGAACTTGAAGAATAAAATCCACGGACAACCAGGGAAGGAGGAGTAAAAGGAATAGGAAGCAGGCATTGAGAAATGCATCAACTCCATTGGTTAAAATCTATGTAAAACAGGCATTGAAACTGGTCAAAAGCACCGTTGGTTAAAACAAAAGGTGGCAAATACTTCCTAGTATCCACCTGTGACCACCCCCATCTCTTAGTCAGGGACTAGGGTGAGCTTCAAGGTCTTTTTGCATCTGAAGGCCCTGAGCACCCCCTGTCAATCACTCTCTGCCTCTGCTAGCTAGCTCTAGGATAGGGGCCCTCTGTCCTGACTACCTAGCCATTTCACTGTCTCTCCTAATCTGTCTCACCATAACTGCTGAGCCACTGCTCCAGCCCTGGACTGGTATTTTTTCTTGACCATGAACTGCACCAGCCATGTGCCTCCCTGCTCTGTGTAAATATTCTTTTACTTTCCATGATTGCTTTAAAAGTACACCGAGTTCAGGTTAAATGCCAACATAGATTTCAACACATATTTCATAAGGAGGAGGAGCCCGCTCTTGCTTACATAGTAACTCTTTGGAGCCCAGGTGTTAATGTGTCTGAAATTCCTTCCTGGCATTAAAATGAATTGTTCATTTGTTTTTCAGTTAAAAAACAAACAAACAAGCAAAAACCAGCAAAACCCAAAAGGTCAAGTGATATTGCGTAGAAGGCCAGTAGGTGCCTTGTTGGAAGCAAACGTATTTACATTCAATAGGAACTTTGTTTGCAGGTTGTGTCTGCCACATTTACAGCAGTGTGATATACTGTGACCAGCCTCTTGGCCAGCAGAGGGTACAGTCGAGGCAGTAGAGGGAAGGAGAGGAAAGGCAGAGGTCCCCCGTTCATCTGCCTCTGCTTGGTCACTGGTAGGCATCCAGCCCTCTGTGGAGCCCGCCTCCATGCTGCTGGCCCGGTGGCCTGATGTACCAGTTCCTGTTGCTCACAAAGCACAGACCTGGCTCCCCTGTGCTTCCGGCAGCCTGCTGTTCTTTCTTTGCAAACCGTAGCAAGATGGAACCCCTGATCTTATGACATGTTGTAGGGCAAATAAGCATGCAGTGTTCATCCAGACATAGACATTAGCTCTGATCTGAGACGGCCTGACCGTGTGACCGTCTCAACCTTTTTCTTGTTTTTCCTCTCTCTTTTTTTCTGTGGTGCTGGGTGTGGAACCCAGGGCTTCATGTGTGCTAGTCAAGCACTCTACCTTCATCCCTGCCTACTCATCTGAATCTTAGCCCCACCCTCTCTCTATATGTCCCCAATACTTTGACTTTTATAGTAATTATTTCCTTTTATTTTAAAATATTTTATTGTTTCAAGATGCCTTGGTTTGTTTCTTTCTTTCATGTTAGCTTTTTAAAAAGATATTTGGAGACCACAGTTGGGAGACTAGGCACGGTCATTGCTACAGATTGATTGATCATTCCTTTTAGACCTTTAAATTGATAGTGCTAACAAAGTGTGTGTATTCACAGGTTTGAAACATGTTTATCTTGTTGTGCATGTATGTTGCATGTAATATGTATTATATTTTCTTTTGAAACATGCTCTATCACTTTGATTATTGTATTCTCTTATCCTGATCTCATCCTTCCTTGTATTTTATTTTTTTGGTCACAGAATTTTGGGAGTCAAGAGTCTAGGATGCTTCTTTCTTGTTTTGTTTGAATTGCATCTGAAGGCCAGCCTCAGGAGTCCTCCTAAACGCATTGATAAGAGGGAGATAGTCCACTGGAACCTTTGTTTGAACAGCGACCCAGCATTCTACTTGGCTATTTTTCTTTTGTGTTGGATGGGACAAAGAATAGGCACTAAATACTTGATGTGAGCATTTTTCTGGACAATTTTGCTTTTTTGGGTGAGCAATTTTCCTCAAATTATAACACATGAGAAAAATCTGGTTAATCAGCAGTCCAGGTTGTCAGGGTCCTGTTAATCAGAAGTTTTACTCTAATCATGATGCATTTTGGATGTTCTCATTTATATTGTCTCGCCAACTCTGTGTGGGTATTCTGATTGCTTGATTACATCTGCCTGGCATGGTGGTTTTTAAAAAGTGCTTATAATACAGCTCTTGCACCTTAGCAGGTAAAATGGGAATATGGGTAGCCAGTTGATGTTGAAACAATTATGTTGTTTCCTCTCGCCTCTGTGTAGCGTTTAGTGAGCTGCAGGTTTGGGATAAAGAGAAACGAGTGTGATTATTGCCCAGGTCCTTGGCGGGTAGTTTATATAGATGGAGACACAGGTTGTATGGCGGGATAGGTCTGCCACTTGTCTTATGCAGAGCAGCTCCATTTCTCATGTGTTTTATATCTTTATGATTTTATATAATATTTTTTCCATGATAACAAGGTTCTGCTAAAATGAGATACAAACATTTGATGGAGAGGTACTTCATGGGCATCTGTTAGGAGTAAAAGGTTTCTCATCCAGAAGTTGCCATTTGGAACACTAACGATTTTAGGTGTTTGGGTTCCTATTATCTATATTGGAGTTCCATGTTTTATTCTAGATGCCTTGGTTTGTTTCTTGGTGCTTGGTGCTTTACATTATAATTGATGGGGTTCAGGACAGAGACCCAGAATACGGCACCTTGACACATTGAGTATTGAGCTGAAGGAGTTTGAGAAAACACCAGAAGCAGGAAGCTCTTTCTGATCTTTTCCCATCGTTCTCCTGTGAAGCAGATCAGAAAGCCTAGGACATTTTCCAACCTTTCCCTGAAATAGGTGGTAAGGCCTTTCCTGTCTGTAGGAAAGTTGCCTCCTTAGTACCCAAGGTGAAGGGACACTGAGTACCCAAGCGAGCAGGCTTGTTAGGCTCTCCCAGCGTACTGCAGTGGCTTTAGACGCTGCCCTGACACAACTGACCACTCTTCAGCAAACCTGTGTGAAAAATGCTCAAGTTTAACTCTTTCTTTGGGTCTTCGTTTTCTTATGAAGTCTGTGTCATGTGAAACTTACATTAAATAAATTCATGTGATTCTCTGTTATTAATCTATCATTAGTAATAGATGTCCTAACCATGAACTTGGAAGGGTAAATTGGAGAGATACTTTTCCTCCCTTACATTATTTTATTTAATCCTTCAATCAGTCATGCAAGGCATCTGCTATCCCCACGGTCACACAAAGAAATGGACTCAGAATCTCAGTTGTTCTCTCCCCTGTCCTGCTTTTGGGCAGGAGGAAAAGTGTGTGTGTTGAGTTTAAAGGCAATGACTTTCTACGCATTTGCTCGAATGATCAATTCCCCCCTACACTAAGTACTTTTAACGATCCATATCTCAGGGCAGGTACTTGACCATCCCCTGGGTCTCACAGGTCAGTGTGTTAGGAGTTGAAGTTGTCATCTCATCTCCCCAGTGTTTATCTCCTCTCCTGTCCCTTCTGCTTCCTGCTCTGGGTGGCTACTCCTCTTTGGCCATTGTGGCTGGGAAGGCAGCCCAAGTGATCGCTCTGGTTACCGGGAGAATCCCACTTCTTTCCCTGCCCAGATCTTCACAAGCAGCCATCTCAACAGGTGGAATGGTGGTGTACATGTGATATACAAGCAATGTGACTTGTTGTTCACACCAGCCCTGACCACGGGTCCTAGGGAAGTCAGCCAGTAGGCTCCCCGACATGCATACTGGTTTTTCCCCGTTTGATATTTCTCTTTTTCTTTCTTTCTTTCTTTCTTAAGAGAGACAGGGACAGTGAGAGAGGAAGAGAATCAATTTTATTTAGTGTTTCATGTGGCTTTTGTTGCTTTAACACTTTGTTGTATGTATAGTGCTGGGGTTTGAACCTGTGTCCTTGTGCATGGTAGGCAAGCACTGTAACCACTGAGCCACCGCTCCAGCCCTCAGCCATACTTCTTGAAAGGCAGTCTTTGATTCACTAATTCTGTGCTCTGATCATCTCCCTTTGCTCTTTTTTTTTTTTTTTTAAAGGAGAGAGGGAGATTGAGAGAGAGAATCAGTTTTTTTTTTTTTTAGTTTTTTATCTGGTTTTCATTGCTCCAACACTTAGTTGTGTATGTGGTGCTGGGGTTTGAACCTGCATCCTCATGAATGCAAGGCAAGTGCTGTAACCGCTGAGCAACTGCTCCAGCCCCTGTATTTAACTTTCTTTGCCAGCAAACCCCTTCCTTACCTTGGTAAAGCTAAGGCATGGTAGTGTGTGTCCCGAATCACTATTTCCATCATTAGCATTTTATTTATTATAATGACAGAGAGGTAGACCCATTGTCAGGGAGCTGTTGTGGCTTGTATAGGGTAGGGTTTTTTTTTTTTTTCTTGGTTGCTTTTTGTTCTTTTGTTTTTGTTTTAATGGAAACCATAACTATCTGGTTGAGTTCCCTCTGTATTCCTGACTCATCTCTTGTCGCTACAGGCTGTGAAAACATTCTGTACTTTACTTCTGAGCCACTGTTGATCCGCTCCTGTTTCCTTGGATTTGTCAATACCCTGTGGTTCCCCCGTGTCATCCCCACCTTGGGTCCAAGCTTGGTCTAGCTGGGATTCAGTATGTGTGGTACTGTGCTCCGGGGGTACTGTGCTCCGAGGGTACTGTGCTAAGGGGTGTTGAGGATACGAAGGTTTGCAAGGCAGTTTAAAGGTGGGTTTCGTGTTTGGATTGGGTGGCAGGGTATTGTAATATGAATACAGTTTCGTAGGAGTTGCTGTTCCAAAGAATGCTGTTGTTGCCAAGCAGGAGTTCCCCGTTGTTTTCAGGTATTTCCTGTGACCTGAGATTGTTGGACATGTCTGTGTGCACGTGGACTTTATGCAACACAACATGAGACATTTTAATCTGTTGGCTCAGATGTTCACTTTTAAGTTGTCTTTGCTATATAAACATAAAAATTATAGTTATTAATATGTAACTATGCAAATATGTATGTTTTTTAAAAACAAAATCATGACTCTGTATCATGTTATTAATGTTTTTGTTATAAATTTCAACTTGTTTTTCTCCACAGGCAGAAGAAGATGTCATCTTCATTGGACCTGACACACATGCTATTCAAGCCATGGGTGACAAGATTGAAAGTAAATTGTTAGCCAAGAAAGCAAAGGTCAACACAATCCCTGGCTTTGATGGGGTAGTAAAGGTGAGAAGCTGCATTACTGTTATCTTCAGAGTACGTGTCCCAGCCAAACATTCCGTGACTAGTGCAGGATGAAATGGAATTGTTGCTTTTTTGGATATATATGAGATTTAAAAAATTAGTATCATTTACATTTGGATTATTTTCAGTGTAAAGAGAAGCCCCTTAAGCATAGTATTTAATGAGTCAGTGTAGACGTAGACTGTTAGTGGGAAAAAACTCAGTGATTGGAAACTGTGCTGTCAGATCTCTGGATTGAATTGAATTTTTGGTTTTTGGTACTATAGATTGAACCCAGGGGTGTTTAAATACTGAGCCACATCTCTGACTCCCCTCCCCACTTTCTCCCTATATTTTATTTCTTTTTATTTTAAGACCGATCTCGGTAAGTTGCTTGGGGCCTTGCTAAGTTGCAGAGGCCTGGCCTTGAACTTGTGATCCTCCTGTCTCAGATTACAGGAGTGCATCATCATGTCATGCACATTTGATGTTTTGTACATGGTGATGTTCTGTCTTTACCAGTATGATCTGTAACTGTGTTTCTGGTGAGGGAGTGGTACAGCTGGGGGTGACTAGATCCCAAACATTCCACAAGAGACTTTAGCAGCTAAAAGCTTCTGAGGAGGAAATGAAGAAATTGGGTGTGTGACCCTGTCCACCTCAGGAAAAAGCATTCATTTTTTTTCTAGTGAGAAGAGAGTCCCAGTGTAGACTTTCAACCTCAGGATTTGAGTTCATTTGCAAGACTTTACCTCAGCATTTTTTTGTTCCCTTAGGGGTTTTGAGCTGGACAGTTTTTTGTGTGCAGGTCACTCATGCATTACAGGATAGCTAGAAAGCTTGGCTCTGCTTAGTAAACATGCTCAGCTGCTTGCCAGTATTTAAAGTTCCAGGTTCTGTGTCTGCTAATTCAACCAACCTTGGAAGAAAGTATTTGAAAATAAAAATATTCTGAATGTTTGCCGCCTTTCTCGTCTTCATTATTCCCTAAACAATATAGCAGAACAGCTGTGTACATAATATTCACATCGTATTGGGTATTGTAAGCAATTCAGAGCTGATCTAGAGCTCATGGAGGGGTATGTGTGGGCTACATGCCAATGCCACTCCATGGCGTATACAGGACCCGAGCATCCTCAGATTCTGGTATCACTGTGGGGGGTGGTGTGGTGCCAGGGCTCCATGGATACTGAGGGATGCCCAGATTTTCCTCGGTCTGTTTCCATTCATCCCATGCTTTCTCTATGCATGCAAGGGGCAGGGTTCTGCAGGTTCTGTGGAGTTGGGTCCTTCTGCACGCAGACCCCATTCCAGCCTTCAAGAGCTAGTTTGTACTGATTAGTTTTTCTGTTTTCTATCTTAGCACTCAACTTTTGGTTCCTTTGTATTAAAAATGCTCAGTGTGCAACTGTATTGATCCCTTGTTGATGTGGGAAGGGTGTGGTGGTGAACAGGATACACCGGATGCCTGGATGATTCTCTTGTGTAAAGTGCATAGCCCTTCGCCTCTGCCGCCTCCGTCTCTCCCCTTTCACAGCTGAGCCTCTTAGGCTCATCCTTACTGGTTTTCCTCCTAACCTTGTGTAATCTCTTGTATAATAAGCAGCCGCGCTTTCTTTGCTTACTCCTGGATTTCTCTTGCCAAGGCTATGAGCAGCACCTCACTTTGCTCAGTATAATATCATTTTAATCCGGGTCTTGTCTCAGCCTCTTGGAAGTGTTTGAATTTCCTGGTCATTCCTTCCTTCCTGAAGTGCCTACTGCTGGCATGTTGCTCAGTTCTGGTACTTTAATGTGCCGGTGTTGACTTGTGTGCATGCTCTCATAGCTTTCTTGCAGACCCTCCCTCTTCTCTTTATTCCTTCCATATTGGTTTTTTTTTTCTGGGCTGAGGATGACATTTTCTTGTACTTTATGGCTTCAGTTACCACCTTTTCTGTCAGATTCTGAATGAATCAACACATAAATAATCCAGATATATTTTTTGTGCTTCAGAACTGAATCAAATGTCTTGGTAAGCAGCTCTCCTTGCTCGATGTCCCTTGAGGCACCTTGGAAGGTACAAGTCAGGGGCTGAACTCCTCATCTTTCTCTCTGAAGCCGGGATTGTCACTGTGCCCCAAGCATGCTTGATTTATACAATCTTGTTGGACCACAGACATGCTCATTCCTTTACCTGTCATCTGTGGTTTCTTGTCCACTGTAATGGCACTGCTGAGTGCTTATGAGAGACCACGTAGCAAATGCCTGCACTAAACTTCTTATCCTCCATTCTTTTCTACCTGAGAAGTAGTGGCTTTTCCACACATTTTCCAAGCTAGAAACCTGGAATTGTTCTAGAACGACACCACTGTGGAGAACTCACTTTAATAGCGTTTGGAACCATTTACTGCTCTTCTCGGTCAAGCTAACACCAAGTTCCAGCCACTGACATCTGGCCAGCCTTCTGACAGGTCTCCATTCTGTCGCCATCCGGTGAATTCTTGACTTCTCAGTGTAAGATCAGAGCGGGTGACCAAAAGGAGTCAGACCAAAAGGCCCCTGAGGAAAGCATTTGCTGGGGCTGGCTCTCTGTGAGGTTCACGGGTCAGCCAAGTGGTGCGTGGCCTTCGTCGGCAGCGGCTTTACAGTCTGGGGTGGGCAGGGGAAGTTCCGGGCCTCGCGTCCTTCGGGGATTGGCTAGGGACTCCATCCATCATCAGAAGATCGCGAGAGCCGTTGGGGTTTATCTGCCGGCACCTGATTGGTTGTTCCTTCATACAGGGCCCCGCCCCCATTTAGCACCGAATGTGACTTAACGCTCGCTCCGGCGACCTTTCAGCAATCCGGATGGGTTGGATGGAAGTCTTTAGTAACTGTTGGTTGGCTAATCATTAAACCTTTGCTGGCTGGACTTTGCTTCTCTACCGGCTGAAGTTCTGCCAGTCCACCCTTCGTGGTGTGTGTAGCCCCCGTGCCGACACCTTTCGGATTCTGCCTGTGCCATTGCATTCTCTGTTCCTGCCTCCTGGTTGTTTAGGCCTTGGCTTAAACGTGCGGCCTCTCACAGGCCTTCCTGACTGGATTGGACCTCTGTACTTCCCCTGGCACCCACCCTTCACCCGTCACGTTCGAAATCCTTTCTGCTCTTCCATGAATGTTGTCGCGGGGCAGCTGCCTGTGACTGTATATGACAGTGGGCAGGAGACTGAGACGAATGTTCTGTCCTTGCGGAGCTTACACTGTAGAAGAAGGAGACAGACAGTAAGATGTACGTGGTCTAGTGAATCACAGGGCAGTGAATTTGGAAAAGGACCACTTGAGGGTGAGGCCATCTTCAGTTTTAAACAGGTTCAGCAAACTAAGCAGGCATCGGTAGGTCATGCTGTGTGGCTCCCGGGGAGAAGTGCGAAGCGTGCTGGGCAGAAAGGATAACGGCACAGCCCCAGATATTGATCAGGCAACTCAGAAGCTGTGATTGGGGCCATCAAGGAAGGGCAAGTCAGAGATGAGGTGATGGGGTTAGATGTATAGTAGGAGCTGGATTGAATGCCTAGCTCGTTCTCACCCTGGACTGTGAGCTCTTCAGTGTCAGGTATTGCACCTTGGTTTTACTAAATCACTTGCGCACAGTGCCTAGCACATAGACAGTGTTCCCTCTGTATTTGTTGAGTGAATGATATTCTCTGAGATAAATTTTATGCACAGACCCATTTTGTATATATTATTTGCTATTTAGTGTATATATGTATATTTAGATATAACAAAAGAAACCAAAAAACAAAAGAAAAAACCCAAAACAAACAAAAAAACGGAAATGGCCCACGTGTCTCCAGATATTGGTGTTGGCTGATAAGGACTGTGAAATAACTATGATTGGTATGTTAAAAAGACTTGAGCAGGGCAGCCCTGCTGGGTCCCTTCTTACCCAGTGGGAGCTGTGTCTCTTTTCTTATCACTTGCATAAATCCTACTTTTATGCTCAAAGGGAAAAAAAAAGAAACTTAAGGAAAATTTGGAGGAAATAGATACATATATAAAGGATACCACATGGGAATTTTAGTGTATAAAAATTTAATAGAAATTTGATTAAATGCAAATAAATGAAAATCAAGTCTCTAGATAGGTTGAACAGATTAAGCTAAGCAGAATACAGGCTCAGTCCCTGTTATAGTATGTATCATTCCTTTTTATTGCTGAGTAATAACTATACTGCTTTAAAGCAAATCCGTCCATTAGTTGATGGACATGTGGATTACTTCTGCCTTTTGACCATTATTAGTGCTGCTGTGAACATTTTTGTACAAGTAAAATGTTGTTTTTAAGTTCTTTGGGTATAGACCCAGGAGTCGAATTGCTGGGTCATATGATTTTCTGAGGACATGTCATGCATCCAAGTCTTTGTGTAGTCCCCTTCATAGTAAATAATCCCCTCCTCTCTGGTTTGGGGAAAATCTGAAACTGGCTTCCCTAACAAAATATGATAATGCTCAGTTGGGTCACATCATATGGTAAAGGTGACAGGATGCCACTGTGTCCCATCATGTCATGTGGCGAAGTGGGTGCCACTCCTGTGATTGTGTTTTATCATACAGGACTCTGCCTTAGCAAACTAGAAAGTAAGATGATGACGTCTTTTTACCACTGAGCTACACCTCCAGTGTCCTCTGTGCCCCCCTCTTTAGTTTGAGACAAGGTCTTGCTAAGTTGCTGGGGACTCACTAAATTGCAGAGGCTGAGCTCGAACATGTGGTCCTCCTGCCTCAGCCTCCTGAGTTGCTGGGATAACAGGTGTGTGCCTCTGCACCTGGTGAGAATAAAATTCTTTTGGGAACTTGATGAAGTGGCCACGCTCAAGAAGCCCTTGTGGCAATGAATCCTGGGAAGCTTCTAAAGCTCTCAGGGAGGGTGTCTTAGTCACCTTCGTCACTATGACAAAATACTTGAGAAAATCAACTTGACGGAGGAAAGGTCTGTTTTGGCTCATGGTTTCAGGGGTTTCCATCTTTGGCTCTGCTGTTTCTGGGCCTGTGATAAGGCAGAACGTCCTGGCAGGGACATGTGGTAGAAGAGATGTTCACCTTGGGGCCATGGTGGAGCAGCTGGGAAGGGGACAGGCCGCCTGGGGTCCTTCCCCCAGCTGGGTCCAGCTCTTACAGGGTGCCCCGCCTCAGAGCACCACTGGGGACCAGCCTTCAGCACACGGTCCTTTGGAGGATGTTCCAGATCTAAACTAAGACACAGGCTAATTGTCACCTAAGAGCCAGCAGAAAAGCCGGGTGCTCAGCCGTACAGTCACAAGGAAATGAACTTTGCCAGCTGCCTCTGAGCTTGACGGAAGGTCTCTCCCCACTTGAGCCTTCAGTGAGATTTCAGTGTGGCCCTTGCTCTGGTCGTAGCCTTGAGGCCTTTGAGTGGAGTCGGATGAGCATTTGCTTCCCGGGCCTCAGCTGCTGGGCGTTAGCCCTGCTTTGCCATCTTGTCATAGATCTGATCTGTGTGAGGTGAGGAGAGATTTGAGTGGCTGCTGTGAGTCTTCATCTGTAGGTCTTTTTTTTTTTTGAGAGAGAGGGATAGTGAGAGAAAGAGAAAAACAACTTTATTTAGTTTTTCACATGGCCTTCATTGCTCCAACAGTGGTGCTGGGGTTTGAACCCGGGTCCTTGTGCTTGCTAGGCAAGCGCTGAAACCCCTGAGCCACCACTCCAGCCCCTCATAGGTTTTTTTTTTTTTAATCCCTGGAAAGGAATCAAACCTTTTTAGATCTTCAGTTTGGCTTTCATTTGGTCACAAGGGTGCTGATGAGTCAGGCTGATCCTGGCCTGATGTTGAATGGTGGGGTCCTTAGGGCTCAAGGAAGGGTGGCCAGGAGGGCATTTGGCCAGTAGATTTTTCTTTATGGAGTTAATGGGTGTTGTGCCTCATGGGAAGAGAAGACTGTTGATTAAAGGGTCAAAGGTGAGAGTTGTGAGCAGGGGCTGGGGAATGTTGATGACCACCCACCCAGTGAGGGCTTGGTCACCAAGGAGGAATCAAGGTCAACCCTGAACTCTATCAATGAGCATTGCATCCTTCTCCACTAATGATTAGTTGAGGGGTAATAATCAGTTGAGGGGTAGAAAGGGAAATGGGTACTTGAGTCCTGTTTGGATTTGCCTGCTATCATTTTCCCTTAATTCTCTTAACTATTACAGAATGATTTTTCCTGTCATTTGTATTTACAACATCTGCAGGGCTTTATTAAAAACTTGGTGTTAAATTTCTGGAGTGGGAATATCTAGTTTTATGTGGAAGGCCACCAGGTTGTTCTAGCTCTTATTTGACTTTTGTGTTTACACTTTTTTTTTTTTAAGAGAGAAAGAGAATCAATTTTATTTATTTTTTTCATGTGGCTCTCGTTGGTCCGACACTTCCTTGTGTACATGGTGCTGGAGTGCAAACCTGTGTCCTTGCGCTTGCCTGGCAAGCACTGCAACCGCTGAGCCCTGCTCCAGCCCCATCAAAGCTCTTGGAAGATGTGTAGTTTGTGGCTGAGGGGCTGAGCTGTGTTTTGCTTGGTATTAATCCTCGGTTTCTGGCTTGAGGCCTCTTGCAGACAGTGCAGAGGAAGCTGGAGCTGCCACCACTCCCAGGGCTGCTCCCGGGGCGGGTGAAGGGCAGGACTAGGACTGCAGGGCCTTCCTCCTGGCACACCTGGCCTGAAATCTCCCATTTTCACAGTGGTCTCCAAAAGACCTTGTCCAACATTTACCATGTTTTCTAAGTTTCTCTGGTGTCCCATGTGCCCTAGGGTTTTCCTCTTGTACTTGTTTATCCAACGTTTTCTGTCTGAGGTTCTCACTGGCAGCATGAGCCAGTGATGGACAGCTTGGGACCCTGTCTGTCGTGTGTAGGCCATGAAAGCCTTTGGCAGTGCCCTCAGCGGGCAGAGAGGCCTGGGCTTTCACTCAGCTGGAAGGGGCTCAGTTTAAACGAAGAGGTAATGATGCTTTGGGGGTTTGTGGCTGGGAAGAAGGACCGGGGAGCAGATCAGAGAACGCAAGCACAGGGTGGGAGAGATAGGGAATGCCATAGAGGAAGAGAAGTATCAGGGTAAAGGTATCAGGTGAGGTTCTAGGGAGTTTTCCATTTTTGACACTTTCATTTGGCTTTTCTTCTTCCCTGTGAACTTTGTCTTCTTCATAAACTTTGAAGGGAAGTACTTTTGGAATTTGCATTGGAATTTGCATGTCTTTTGGAAGCCTTCTCCTCCTATGAATGGAAAGATACAGAAGTTGACTGCCTGAGATCTCACTTCCTATTTTCCCTGGCTCTTAAGCAAACCATCCATGCTTAAAACTTCCAAAAATCTCAGCTATCATTCTGAAATGTTCTTGGTGAAATGATGTCGTGTAAGATTAGAACATGGCTCTGAGTGGGAGAGTTAATGCATTTAAGGAATAGGAGTCTGACTCAAAGTGACCATAGATTTGACCTAAGGTGACCCCGAGAGTCTCACAGTGGAATGTTGAATAAGTTGCTTGGGCTGCCAACTTCGGGGTTTACTGTCTCTCATTACACACCTGACAACATAGGGCATGCCAGGGCCAGACTTCCATGAACAAAACAGGTCGAGACAGGAGAAGTGCTAGAGGTTCCTAAGTGTTTCTTTCTGTTTGGATGCTGGGCTCCCAGAACCTTCTGAACTGGTGGTCTCCTGAGCCAGCATGATAATGGTGACACAGGATCCACACCTGTTTTGCTCCATGTGAACTTGACTCATGATATAGGATGACAACAGCAACAGAAAAGTTAAGGACATTTTGTTTGGATTAAGGAAAGTTTCCTCCAGTAATAATTTTTTTTTCAAATCTGATCAGAAAATCAAAGGGCTCCTCATTCCCAGGATTCTTGAAAAGGAGGTGAGAGCTCTAGCCAACCTGAGATTCTTCTCACCTTTGTGTTTGGGGCCTCGCTCATCAGAGGAGAATACAGTTGCCAGATTTAGGATCTTGAACTGTGATTCTTGGTGGGTCTTGAACTAGGTGAACCCACCAGATTGCCTCAAGGTGATGGTATCCTTACTGCAGGAGGTAGTCAGCGTGGTTGACTTTTTGAACAGATGATTTTGTTTGTCTTCTTAGGGAGACTCTCTTCGAACTGCAACCTTCGTTCGCTCTAGTGAATTTAGAAAATAATGAGAAAGTACAGGAAAGGAAATCCTCAGCTTTTCAGTTGGTTTTCTATGCATGCGTTAGATGGCTTGTAACATCCTAGCAGACACTCAGATAATGACAGTCTTGTTATCTGTGTTGACTTTAACTATGCTGTGCAGTTTGTAATAGCTTTGTATATTTTTAAAGAAACATCCTTTTGTTCCACTAGGATGGATATATATATATATATTTTTTTTTTTTAAAGAGAGAGGGACAGTGAGAGAGACAGAGAAAGAGAGAAACAACTTTATTGGCCTTAGTTGCTCCAATACTTAGTTGTGTACGTGGTGCTGGGGTTTGAACCCGGGTCCTCGTGCTTGCCAGGCAAGCGCCGAAACCGCTGGGCCACCACTCCAGCCCCAGGAAATATTTTTTAAAATTAGTTTTATTTCTAGCTTGCTTTTATTTTTCTCTTCAATTTGCGTGTGCTGCTTTTGTGATTATTCCACTTTTATTTGGACGACTCTACTTTTTACATTTTGTAGATGAGACTTTTTGGGTAGAAGTCTACTTTGGTCTGAATAAAAAAACAAAAGAAAACAGAAGTCTACTTTGGAAGGCATCTGCCTTTGCTGATAGGTTTGTGTGTGTGAGCAGTAATTTGTGCACGGCAGGGATAGGCTCTTCAACTGAACTACACCCCCAACTCCAAGTTGAGGATTGTTGATGCAAATAAAAATCCTGTGGTTTTAACAACATTTGCATTGTGCTAATTTTAGTATAGATGAGTCTTTTTAAAATTCATTGTCTTCTTTAAAATTGGCCTATAGTTTTTTTTTTTTTTTTTTAAAGAGAGAGAGAGAATCAGTTTTATTTAGTTTTTCATGTGGCCCTTGTTGCTCTGACACTTAGTTGTGTACGTGGTGCCGGGGTTCCTACCTGTGTACTTGCGTATGCCAGGCAAGCCCGTGACCACTAAGTCACCGCTTCAGCCCCTGGCCTATAGTATTTTTAAGACTAAATTCTGTTTATTTGTTTGTTTCATTCATTCTTTCTTTCTTTTAAAGAAAGAGGACAGTGAGAGAGAGAGAAAGAGAGAAGCAATTTTTTATTTAGTTTTTCAAGTGAATTTCATTCCTCGGACACTTGGTTGTGTACATGGGTGCTGGGGTTTGAACTTGTGTACTTGTCCATGCCAGGCAAGCACCATAACCACCAAGTCACCACTCCAGTCCACTTTCTTTCTTTTTTTGTGTGAGCAAATTGTATTCTGCTTTTTTCACTGAGTAATTTTCACGCCCAACTTGCGAAAATTAATGAGGTTTCAATTTGTTCTATTTTCCCTTTCTCATTAGATTATGTAGGAGATGTTTTTCCACACTTTTAAAAACTCTTAGGAGCGGTACTTGAGGGGTCTTCCAGTACAGTTTCCTTATGGCTTGTTATTTACTTCTTGAATCAATTCTTGTCATTAGAGAGAAACTAATGTTTTAAAATGTAATTCTTAAGTAGTCTTCTAGTATCAAATAGCTGCTTTAATAGGGAGCAGAGAGTGCTTGTGAAGAAGCTGGAAAACAGGAAGTAGAATTTATTTAGCCCTAGGTTAACTGCCATAGAACCTGATTTGGAAAGAAGAGCTTAAAGTCTCAGTGCATTTTAACAATGCCAAGCTCAGAGAGAGGTGGGGAGGGGAGGGGAAGGGAGAATAGGAAAGGATATAGGGAGTCAGTATAGCAGACTCTCTACCCCCCTGAGAATCCAGATAACACTTATACAATCCTTCAATTCTAGAAAATTCTCAACCTAAGCATTTATGTTGTTTGTAGGGGCAAAATATAGATGATTCAAGAGACTGGGGTGTGGGCAACGTGGAGGTAATTCTAGTTTAAGAATATATGCATAGCGGAGGCTGGAGCCGTGGCTCAGGGGTTTCGGCGCTTGCCTGGCATGTACGAGGATGCAGGTTCAAACCCCAGCACCACATGCACAACAAAGTGTCAGAGCAATGAAATCCATGTGAAAAACTCAATAAGAATTGATTCTCTCTCTCTCTCTCTCTCACTCACTGTCCTTTTCTCTTAAAAACAAAAAAGAATATATGCATATCGTATTGTTATTTTATATGCATTTATTATTGTACAATAACTCAACTGTTTAATAAAAAAAATTTAAAAAAGCAATGCCAAGCTCAGGGGGCATGGAGCCCATAGAGGAGGGGCATGTAACTTAGGTTTGGATGCCATGGCAGATTTTCCAGTGGAAGTGGCAGCCAAGTGACGCCTGAAGTTTGAGTAGTAGTGAGTTAGCTAAAGCGTGACAGTGATGGTGGACACAGCTCCGTTGCTGGTGAAAACATTTTGTTGCAAAAGGTGGAAGCTCAGAGGCCATCAGAGCTCTAGAAAACAGCAGATGTCCACGTGACTGGCTGGACAGAAAGTCAGGACCTATATACGAATGACTTTGGAAGTGGTATAGTTGATTTGGAGGCTCTTCTTGGGAGCATTAGGAGCCTGAGTAGTTTCGTGCAGAGGAATTAACATGATAGAATTGTGGAGTTAGAAAATTCATTTTGGTTTCCTTTGTAGAAAACAGATTATAACAAGAGTTAAACTTGAGACTGGTGGCCCCTCTTCCTTTAGTCCAGGCGAAAAATGACAGGGGCCTAAAATAAATTATGATGGTGCAGCAGAATAGATGGTGTTGGGAAAGGCAGTGAAACTTGGCAGGATTACGTGATCTGTTTAATTCCAGTGGTGAGGGAGAGGCAGGTGTTGCGGATGATTATGTTGGCACATTTGGTTTAACACCGGTCGGTGGGTGTATGTATGTGTTTGTGTATATATATATATTTGGTATTGAACACAGGGACTTTACCACAATGCCACCTTCCCAGCCCTTTTTATTTTATTTTTTGAATTTTGAGACAGAGTCTCTCTAAGTTACTGAGGGCTCTGCTAAGTTAGTTGAGGCTGGGCTTGAACTTGGATCCTCCTGCCTCAGCCTCCTAAGTTGCAGGATTACCGGAGTGTACCAACATCCTTGCAGCACAACATTTTTTTTTTTTGGAAATTTATATTTAATGTTTCTGAGTTCTTATTGTCTTTAAGAGGGAATAGCAACACCCATTTACACCACAGAGCAGAGTATGGTAATGTATTTGTATGACTTGTAAATTATAGTATAGATTTGAAGTAGTAATTGTTTTTGCCACCTAATTAGTCAGGTATTAAAAACTATCCTCTTGCTTAAAAAGAAAGAAGCAAATAACCAAGAAAGCTGGTGTGAAAGAGGTCGTTAAATAACAAAATCCCAAAGTCAGCAACAACCTCTGCTCTAGACATTAGAAATTACACCATTAACCAGCAGTATGTTTTGCCCTGCTAAACCAAGAATAATTGATTTTTGCAATGATGTCTAAAGGCTTTATGTTTTTGGAAAAAAAAGTTTGCTATGCTGTTTTTGCAGTTATTTAAAAGTATAATAAATTTTCAAAAGATTTGAAAGTATAATTGACCCTGAATACCCATGGGTTAAGTATCTGCAAGGTTAACCAACTTGGGGTTGAAAATATTAGGAGAAAAATCATATTGAATGTGTGTACACCTTTTTGTCTCGCCATTCCCTGAACAATAACAGCATGTCAGCTATTTGTGTAGTGTTTAGAGTTTAGGCATTATTAGTAATGTGGAGATGACCTAAATGTTTGAAAGGATTGTGTAGGTTACAAACAACTTCATATTAGAACAGAAGGATTGTGCTGCTTGACTTTGAAGTGGAAAAATCCAATCAGCTGGAAGCCCTTCCTGAGCTCAGGATGCTTAAGAAATTTTACTTAACTTTACATATGAATGCAGAAGAGTTTGAGAATGACTGTGTGTGTGTGTGTGTGTGTGTGTGTGTGTGTGTGTGTGAGTGTAGATCAACTTTTCTCCAGGTGTCTTGAAACAATGATTTTTTAAAAACAGTTGCTGAACCTCAGTTGGTTCTAGAAAATGAACTCGTGAAAGAAGTGTAGTGTGGACCTTGGGTGGTAGAGGCAGTGTCTGACGCTGATGTCACTGTGAAAGCCTGTTGGGTGTCTAGCGTCTGGAGAGGGTGACCAGCTTCTTGTCTTTGTTGCAGTGTCCTTGCCTACTGCCCTTCTCCTTGCCCACCAGCAGTTCCACGTTCCCAGATATCCACTGTGATCGAGAGATGGAGGTAGTCCCTGTTCTGCTGTAGTGTTGTGGCAGGATTAGTTCTGTGCCATGTAGGTTCAGAAAAAGGGTAATCGCAGAGGATGGAACCGCTACGGCTGGGCAGGGAGGGAGCAGACTTGTGGTCTGGGGTACGGGCTGCCCAGCTTCATGCTCACAGGTTGCTAACCTTAATTGAATACCTGCTGTGGGCCAGGGCCTTTGCTGGAGTGTTCCAGCCCTAACCGCTTCCGCCGTCTCCCTAACCCATGTAGATGTGGCTGTGTGGCTGTTGCGCGCTGCTTTTAGCTCTTTTGGGAGAATACCAGGGATTGGGGTAGTGGGTCCCATGCTGGTTGCAATCATAGTTTTTTGAGGAACCTCCATACTGCTTTTCAGAGTGATCGCACTAATTTGCAGTTCAGTGTGTGAGTGAACCTTTCCCCCCACGTCCTTGCCCGCATTTGTTATTTGTATTCTTGATCATTGCCATTCTGACTGGAATGGGATGTAATCTCAAGGTAGTTTTGATTTGCATTTCCCCGATTGCTAGAGATGTTGAACATCTTTTCATATATTTGTTGGCCATTTATGTTTTCCCCGTTGAGAAGTGTCTAGTTAGTTCTTTTGCCCATTTAGTGACTGAGTTATTTGTTTGTTTTTTTTTTTTTGAAGCTTTTTGAGTTCTTTATATATTCTGGATATTAATCCTCTGTCAGAGGGACAGCTGGCAAAGGTCTTCGCTCATTCTGTAGGCTCTCTCTTCACAATCTTAATTGTTTCCTTTGCTGAGCAAAGGTTTTTAATTTGATGCTGCTCCATTTATTGATTCTTGGTGTTATTTCTTGAGTTTTAGTGGCCTTGTTAAGGAAATTGATGCTGGCGCCTATATGATGTAGTGTGGACCCCATGTTTTCTTCTAGAACCAACAGACTTATTTTTTGGAAGCTGGTGAGAGTTGTTTATTCAGTGAACAAATAATGTTTTGATCACATGTTCCAATTTGCTAAGCTCTGGGGATTCAGTAGAGCCAGCCCTAGTCCTTGTGCCAGTGGAGAGTGTGTGTGAGGGGAGCACGTGCAATGCGATCACTCGGCAATGGTACCTGACCCGGACGGGAGGCCTGGAAAGTCCCCCACCCCCCAAAGTAGCATTTAGGTGAAAACACAAACATGCCACAAGCGAATCCAGGAGAAGGTCATAGTTCTTCTTTCACCGAGACTGCTGCTTCCCACCCACTCTCCTCAGATCCCTCTCTTCTCTCAAAGTGTTCCTTCCTTTGCTCACTTGTTCTTCCTCCTTTTGTCCATTCAGTAGCTATTTATTGAATAGTTATTTTGTGCACTATTCTAGGCTTTTGAAATGTATCATGGAACCAACTAGGCAGGGATTTCTGCACCTAGGGAGGTGGAGAGGGTAGACGATTCCTTAAACTTGCAGCCAAAGTGAAGCCTTTCATTTCCTTGCCCATAGACTGAGGTTCTGTCTTGTAAAGTGGCTCCTGGAGGCTCCAACCCCTCTGTTTTCCACATGCTGTTATTTGTTGGGTCTTTTTCAAAAGCCACTATGCCTGAGATGGTTGTAGGAATCTGTTTTTGAGTTAGAGATCCTCTGCTGTCACATGCCCTCTTTACCACTTGGATGTAACATGAGTGACAAATGACATTTCTTAGCTGCTACATAATCACATCTAAGATCTGTCTTAGTAGACTGGTCTGGTGATGAGAATTCCTGAGCTGCCTAGGCACTCTTCCACCCCAAGACTAGGAAGAGTGCCTGGGATTCGGGGTGGAGGGTACTGTGTTAGGTAGGAAGGGACTGGTAGTAAGGAAAGAGGTGAATCAAGGAAATAAAGAGAGAGGGAATAAGTTTCACTTAGTCTTTCATCTGGTTTTCCTTGCTCTGACACTTAATTGTGGTGCTGAGGTTCTAGCCGGGTCCTTGTGCATGCCAGGCAAGTGCTGAGCTAGACAGCAAACCCCTTACTGATTGTTTCAAAATCTACGAAATCTACAGATTCTTCTCAGAAAAATCACACTCTATGGAAACTCCTGTTTTAGCCAGAAAATCCAAACCTTGGCGTCCCCGCCCTCTCTCGCTCATTCCCTCTATATCTATCCCAGGCTGTGACAGGTGGGTCCTAGATTCCACTGGCAGGTTCCCCCTCCCCCCACCCCAGGCTTCTCCCAAATTAACCTGTGTTGCTGTGGAGCCACCACTCACCTCTCTTTTTTCTTTTCTTCTTTTCATCTCTTACACTGGGTCCCAGATTGGTGGTTTAGGCAGGAAACACCACCAAGTAGTAAAACCAAGTAAGGAGTCTGAACTTGGCTCTAAGGCAACTGGAAGTGATGAAAAGTTTAAATGGATTTTGGGAATGCTAGTTTGGTTTTTTTTTTTTTAAAGAGAGAGGGACAGTGAGAGAGACAGAGAAAGAGAGAAACAACTTTATTTAGTTTTTCACATGGTCTTAGTTGCTCCAACACTCAGCTGTGTACGTGGTGCTGGGGTTTGAACCCGGGTCCTCGTGCTTGCCAGGCAAGCACCGAAACCGCTGAGCCACCGCTCCAGCCCTGCTAGTTTGTTTTGATAAGATTTAAATCCCCTGTGATCATTAATTAGATGATTTGAAATCCACCTTCAAGAGTGGCAGATTTAGTTTATAAACTATGAAAGGAGTGTGAAGCATGAAATTATCCTTTTGGTAAAAATGTCCATTCAACATGTTCTTTTTTTTTTTTTTTTTTAAGAGAATCAATTTTATTTGGTTTTTCGTGTGGCCCTTGTTGCTCCAACACTCTGTTGTGTACTGGCACTGGGGTTTGAACTCTCTAACTCGTGCAAGCCAGGCAAGCGCTGTATCTGCTGAGCCACCGCTCCAGCCCCATTCAACATATTCTTAAGGGCATATAACTTTAAGTGAAAATTTCCCTATTTCCCCAAACTGCTAATCCTACATTTGAACAGTAACTTAAGCTGTTTTTTCAGTTGTTCATACCTAAAGTTACCTGTGTATCAGAAGTGTGTCTCTTTCGTCCTGTGGAGGAGGTTACTCCGCATGCACTACTGTTAGCTCCTGGGGACAAGCCTTGGGGGCGAGTGGGGGGCCAGCTGGGGCCGCTGAGGAAGACGGGAGAAACTTACCGTTCTGAGGTTCCATCTTTGAAATCCCTGAAGGCAAGCAAAAGAAGCCTGGGCGCTGCGACCAGGCAGCCAATGAGACAAAAGGCAGGAAATGCACATATGCAGGTCCGCTCCAGCTTGCGGGTGCCTCTCTTGGTGCGTTGGGGGTGGGGGCCTTTTCCCCTCCTCCTGGCAGGAGGCCTTTGCTCTCTATTCAGTGTGCGGAGGGGACAAATTCCCTTGCTTCCCCCACCAAGCATGCTGGGTGTGACTTGCACATTTTTAGGGAGTGAGAGGTGCCCTCCTGAAGCTGAACGCCCCTTGTCACCCAGCGGCCTAGAACCAAGGCCTTGGGGGCAGGCCTTGCCTGCCAGGCCTGCACTTCTTGTCCTCTGCCCAATTCCTTGGTACTTTTCAGCTTAGCCTTGTGGACTTCATTTTCATTTCTAGAGCAAGTTGAGTTCCTTCCTAATTAGGCTTTTGAACCTGTTGTTTCTTGGTCTAGAATCCTTTCTCGGGGTTTGGGGATTTAGCTCAGTGGCAGAGTGCTTGCCTAGCATGGGCAAGGCCCAAGTTCCTCAGCTCTGAAAAAAAAAAAAAAAAAGAAGAATCCTTTCTCCCTGATCTTCTGAAGGTAGCTGCTTTTTTCTTTGGGTTCAAATGTTACTTCAGAGGGCCCTTGCTGAGTAATCTGCATGTAACATTTATTTCAACTTGGTTCTCGGCTCCCTTGTTAGTGTGTAGCAAGCTCCACGAAGGCAGAAGCTGTATTTCGAGTACTGTTGCTGGATAAATATTTATTGAACTAATGTATACATGGATGAGTAAGAACACATGGACCACCCTCATGCTTTTCAAAGGCTATATAATATTCCCCTTTTTATAAATGAACCATTTGTGCTTCTAGTCTGTAGAATTAGTCTATATTTTTCCTTTCAAAACAGCACCATACTGAAAATAACATTTTTTTTTTTTAAAGAGAGAGGGACAGTGAGAGAAACAGAGAGAGAAATAACTTTATTTAGTTTTTCACATGGCCTTAGTTGCTCCAACACTTAGTTGTGTACGTGGTGCTGGGATTTGAACCCGGGTCCTCAAGCTTGCCAGGCAAGCGCCGAAACCGCTGAGCCACCGATCCAGCCCCTGAAAATAACATTTTTAAATTGGTCTCTGTATGTATGCCTATGAAACTAACTACAGGATAACATCCCAAAATTACTGGGTCAAAAGATACATGTCCTCAAACTTTGATAGTAACTTTGATAGTTACTAACAGCTTATTTTCAAAAGGATTGCATTTCCTGTAGCACTGATAGTGCAAGAAACACTCTTTTCACTCAAGTTACTTTCATGTCACTCCTGGCCTTTACCAACTTTTTTCATGTAGTTCATGACATGAAAAGTGGGATCTCATTGCTTTAATTAGCATTTCTGCAATTACAACCATTTCTGCAATTGGGACTGAAGCTGAACATATTTCATATGCTGTATTTTTTTCTTTCTTTCTTTTTTAATTTTATTTTTCTGTTTGACTGTGCTGGGGATGGAACCCAGAGCGTGTTGCTTGCTAGGCAAGTTCTCTGCTACTGAGCCTCATCCGCAGCCCCTATTACTTTTTATTTTTTTTATTCCTTTTTATTTTGAGACAGGGTCTTGCTAAGTTGCCTAGGCAGACCCCAAGCTTGCAGTCCTTCTGCTTCAGCCTCATGACTAGTGGATTTCTTTTTATCTGAACCTCTTATTTAATCACTTGTATATTTTTCTGGATGGTTGTTGGTCTTTTCATAATTGTTTCAAAAGTTTGTTATTATTATTATTTTGTCTGTAACATGATAGGGAAGTTTTATAATCTGTCAGTGGTGTTGATTTTGGAACCAGTTGAAGCTTTTTATATTTTTAAAACTAGCTTTATGTATCCCAGTAATAAAACCAAAAGCTGGAAGGCCATGTGGGAACTGAGTGTATTTGATAGTTTCTGAAACCGACAATAAAGTTTTCTAATGTCTAGTACATAATAGGTCCTCAATAAAAAAAAAATTTTTTTTTTTGAGGGGGATCAATGGGTGACAAGTGTAAAGCTAATTTTTAGGGAAGTTTGATTTTTCTTGAAAGTTTATTTAGTAAGATTTAAATTTTCATAGTAAGAAAACAATCTTGCCAGTTACGTAAAAGATAAGATTGTTTTGGCTCAGCTTACAGAAGTGAATTGGTGGCAGTTCAAGAAGTTTTAGAAGTGCATATATAATCTCTTTATATGTGTGTATATGCTATATATGTGCATATAAATGTGTGATGTGTGACAAAATATCTCTAATGAATTACCCTTTAAAATTTTCACATTAGTTCTCCATAGGCAGCAGTTTGATTTCTCGCAGATTATCTTTGGCAAATACGCTCTTACGCATTTGAAAGAAATGTTAAAAGTTTCCTTCTGGGTTTATTATAATCCAGTCTTCATGAGCCATCAGTCTTCCTGTATTTTGTTCGAGAGGCACTAATTGTTCGCATTTGGCAGGTTTAACACTTCCTGACAGAGAGGCCATTAAAGGCAAGTATTCTCCAATAACTGTCACTGGCTGGAACAAAGAACCTTCCAACTCACTGTGTGCAAGCCACTAAGGTTTTTAAATGACCCTTTTCATGGATTTTTATCCTTTTAAGCTAAAATTTGGAGAATGTAGAGTCAGTGAATACAGCAAGGTGTAATAAAGCAGTAAACCTTGATTTTGGGGGGCGTAAGGTGGGGGCTTATAGATTTATCTCTGCCTTGAAAACAATTGTTATTTGGAAAATCTCATTAGCAGATGTGACTGCTTGAAGTAAAAAAAAAAAGACTTAAAACTGATGTTGCTTTCAGTACTGCTTTGAACTTAACAAGCACCTATTTGTGGAGCAGACTGGCTAATGAAAGGAAATTAAATTTTTCTGACAACTTCCCCTGCCAACCTCCTTATTCAGGGGATGTTATTAGGTACTGAAGACTTTTAAGGAAGATTTTTTTTATTAGACAGAAATGAACCAGCTATAAACATCCCCCACCGCCTCTTTGGGGGAGGATTCTGACATGGTTGCTCCACATTTTAAATATATTAGCTTAAAAAGCACCAGGCTTCATCGGTGTTTTGAAGCTGTTTTCTGAAAGTTCAGGTGTACCTACCAGCTCGTGGTTTCAAAGCTCTGTTGATAGTTTAGCTCGTGCCACTGAAGAACAAAAAATAGTAAACTCGAGGAGGGGTCAGAATTCAGTGGGCCTCCTGTGGGAGCCTGTCAGGAGGGTCCTGTGGTTGTTGGGCGAGGGTTAACGATACGCGGTGACAGCTTTGGGGAGCTAGCGAGAGGTCAAGAGGCCTTGGTTCATGTTCAGCCGGGACTGACCCTCCATCAGTGAACCCTTCCCCTGGGGTGTTCAGGAAGGCGTTTTTCATTGGCTTCTTGTATTTTGTTCCTCCTGCACTTGTTAGTTCATTGAATTTAAAGTTTTTTTTTTTTTTTTTTTTTGAGAGGGCAGTGAGAGAGAGAGGGAGAGAAAGAATCTGTTTTACTTTTTCATGTGGCTTTTGTTGATCTGATCAAAGTTCACGTTCTGTACGTGGTGCTGGGCTTCGAACCTGAGTCCTTGCGTGTGCCAGGCAAGCACCAGAATCACTGAGCCAACTGTGGCTCCAGCCCCCTGAATTTAAAGTTTTGCTTTATGTAGCAGACTGCAGCTGTAAATTTGAAATATGTACCCCCCCCCAAAAAAAAAAAAGGTAAAGGAGATTACCAAGGGAATTTCTTTGAGCAATTGGTAATTCCTATAGATCCTGGAAATTTACCTTTTGATTTCTGGAAAATCCTTCAAACTCCTCCCAAACAATAGAGAATCGACTCCCCCTGCTGACGGGATCTAGGAAAACATGATACATGAACATCAGAGACAGAAGCAGGCTGGCTGTGGACAAGCTTTAACGATCTGATTTATGATTCAGTATTGATGGTAAACATCTAAATTCTGCCATTAAATTCCAGCAACTGCACCAAATCATTGGCAATTCTGCTAGTGCTTCCTGCCAGCTCATTTCAAACTGCTTTGAGTTTCTTAATGTAATAGTGATGAGGTAGAATTTACATTCCACTTATGGTATTAATTTCACATTTCTCTGAGTGAAAAGGGTTAGAAGGTTATAAAGGTGAGCATTAAATGAATCGGAGGAGACAGTAGTGCAATATACGACTGCCCTAAGGATGTTGCGCAGAGCCTCATGGGATTAATGCTGAGTCTCATTTCCTGCTTTTACAGGATGCAGATGACGCTGTCAGAATTGCAAGGGAAATTGGTAAGTTCTTAAATTAACTTTGGTAGGGTTTCTATGTCTTTCAGCAGATACGGTTGAGTAAACATGTAATAAGCAATTCCCATAGAGCAAATAATATTTTAATAGTTTTAGGTTTCTGATTATTTGTCCCTCTGGAAGAATTTATCAGTTGAATTACCATATTCCGTTATTAAACAGGACTTTAAAGAGCAATTTGACCTTCACTGTAGCTCTTTTGTAAGATGAAATCACTAGCTAATTAAAAGAATTGTCCTAAGAATCCTCAAGATTGGATGTTATGTAAATTTGTATATAAGCAGCTGAATGCAGTTTCTAAAATTAAGGACCATATATGATTAAAATGAACATAATATGTTCGACAAGATTCTTTTTTTTTTTTTTTTTTTTTTTTGAAAGAGAGAAACAACTTTATTTAGTTTTTCCCATGGCCTTAGTTGCTCCAACACTTAGTTGTGTACGTGATGCTGGGGTTTGAACCCGGGTCCCCGTGCTTGCCAGGCAAGCGACGAAACCGCTGAGCCACCGCTCCAGCCCCGACAAGATTCTTCAAATTTGTATCTTTCCCTAAAATGTTAAATGTTGAGTTCATAATCTTGCTAGGAAAGTTAAAATAGAGTGTTTGGAAAATAGAACTGAATATTCTAAATTGGAGTGAAGGTGAACTGGAGTATACTTTAGTGGCTATTGAACTTCTTAATTTCAAAAATACTCCTGGTGCTCATGAGAATGATTGTATTTTCAGCTTGTGCTAATTGAGAAAATGTGCAAGGATGTACTGTTCTCATGGATTTAAACTATTAAACACTTCACTTTTTTTTTTTTTTTAAGAGTGAGGGGGCAGTGAGAGAGAGGGAGAGAGGGAGAGAGAGAGTCAGTTTTATTTAGTTTTTCATTGCTTCCACACTTTGTTGTGTAGTGGTACTGGGGTTCGAACCCACATCCTCGCACACGCCAGGCAAGTGCTATAACCACCACTCCGGCCCCATGCTTTACAGTTTTGTGAACCAAATCAATAGTCGTATACACCTGCAGAAATTTGTGGACAGGTGAGAGACACAGGCAAAGCCTGGTGGGGACTGCATCCCTACAGCCTCTGCATCCCACTAGCATTGCTCTAGTCCTGTTCTCCCGTTAAGGTAATTATTCAGGAATATCGCCCACAGTCGGAAAGCACTGGATCTGACAAAGGACACATAGTTGTGAGGTGCAGAAATGCTGGCTGAAAGCGGTCACTTGCACCACTGGGGCATCTGCAGCTGGGGCTGGCTCACAGAGCAGGGCTAGTGAGTTTGGCTTGTTGTATCTCTGTTTCTCCTGGGGTATGGCTAAATTATCTTGGTTTTGCTCATGATTAATTATGCCTTGTTGTTCATTTGTTTTGCAAAAATGCCCTGGCTTTGAGACCAGGCCATAGATAAATCTTATTTTATCGGTCTGTAACATCTCTTCATTACACATTTTTTGAGAATTGTCAGCATTTTCAAAAAGCAGTTCAGTGTGTCACTTAAGATCTGTGATTCGCAGCCATTGGCAGTCTCATCACTTAAGACGCACAGCGCATGCCTGTTGACTTCCTAAAAGTTTGATTCTGTCGTTTACTTTTAAATTAAAAAAAAAGCCTCTATCTCTAGTTTGTGCTTTATTGTCATCTTCCTAATAGGATGTGATACTACTATTATCATAGTAGCATCTACCTGAATACACTGTAGTTGGAGGAATTTAGGGAAACATAAGGGGTTAGAAGGGAAATCTCGAATCACGCTGCTGTACCACACTTTGTAGACTGCAGAGAGCTCCGCTTGCTCCATGGTTTTTCTTCCATCTCTTTTATCACTTGTGCCTCTCTCTGGCTAGTTTTTAGCACTGTTTCCTTCCTTCAACATTTGAATGCTGGGATTTACCTCCGTTTCAGGCTTTTTCCTTCAGAGGCCACCAAAATCCAGTCCAAGTCTCTTGCTTTATACTTGGGCACATCCTTTTAGTTTCTTCTGCTTTCCTGTCTTTCTTCTAAGTCTCCCTCTATTATCCCGCTCTCATTTGTGAAATAAATGATCACAATCTTGGCTGTTAAGTGTGCTAGTGTTTTGCTTACACCAAAAGAAAGGGAAGCCATAAAATTTGAAGTGAAATAAAACATAATAAAGAACCAGGACCATCAGTTTCTGTAAAGCATTTGGAATTCCCTGTAGAACACCCCCGAGTCACCACAGAAGCCCCCCATAAAACCTTTCCTTCAAGTGCTAGCTGCTAAAATAAGGCGAATTGCATCTTAAAGCCTCTCGGTTTTTTGTGTTGTTCGGTGATTTATCAGTTTTTCTCTACTACTTTTATTGAGATACATCACATTTTAGCTGTATTATTTTTTTGATGGGCCATTGTGAGTTTATCTAAGAGGTGAACTACACATTGATTCCATGGGAAAATACATTCCTAGTTCTAAACAGCTGCATTACAATGAAATCTTTCAACTTAAACATTTGTAAGATTTTGATTTTCCATGTCATATCGATTCATAAATACTTTCTTCCGTTCTTTCTTTCTTCTTTTGCAAGAGGGATAGAATGAGAAAGAGAGAGAATCAATTAAAAAAAGTTTTTTTCCATCTGGCCTTTGTTTCTCAAACACCTAGTTGTGTATATGGCGCTGGGGTTTGAACATGGGTCCTTGCGCATGCCAGGCAAACATTCCAACCACTGAGCCACTGCCCAAGCCCCATAGATTTGTTTTGCTTCTTTCTGTGTTACATGGTGAAAACAAATCGATTCTGTCTTACGGATTCCTACCCTCAAGTCCAGACTTCTGTCCTGGAAACTGGACCCTGTACTGCTGAAGTTGGAGACCGATTGTATTGCGTATCATCAGGTACCTTTATATGGAGCATTTTTCCATGGGCCAGGCACTGTGGAAATATTATTTCTAATGCTAATTCTTGGGTTTAATTACTTTCATTTATGTTCATAGGAAACTAAGGATTACAAGTAGTAATTAATTTGCTCAAGGTCACCAAGCTACTGGTTTAAATTTAGAGTTCCCACAGATTTTTCATTATACTTTGGCTAAACTAATGAGAGTTCAGGATGAGAGCTAAAATTTGAGTCCTGCTTTGTGTAAAGCATGGTAAAGTACTTAAGCAGGTTATATGTGGAATTGAGGCTGGCAGTGGCTGGTGGGTGGCTGAGAGACACTGAGAACTAACATGTTCCCGCTGTCTGTCTGTTTCATGGACTGTCTTGCCTCCAACATTCGACTCCTGTTTTTTTTCCCTTGACCTGAAAGTTTCGAGATACAGGGCTGTTGATCCCCAGTTTACCCTTAACCCCAGTGGTAGACACCAGTAATCAGTGAGCTTGACTTCCATTTACGTTTGATCTTTTTATTGGACCAAAGGTTCTTCGTACAATCAAGTCAAATTGATTCTTGAAAGGAAAAGAAATTGTAAGCTAAAGCAGTCTTTTAACAGTTTCCAGTTTATTCTCATTCTGATCCTTTACATATCTTTCTCACAGTCACAAATCATGCTCAGTTGAAATTAGGAGAATTTTTTCTTTGATTCTGAGTCCAACGTCCTACAGACTGCTTCTCCCACAGAGAAGTAAATGTTACCCCATTCCCCGAGGCCCAGGGTCTACCCCGGGTGCCTCTTGCCCTCGCTGCCCTGTTGTAAGGCCAGTGTAGGCCTTGTCCTTCCTTTACCGCCTCTTCTCCACACTGCCATTGACTTTTGCAAGGACCTTGACAATAGTTTTTGTTCCTCTTTTTCAAAGCCATTCTTCACTTAGCAGTCAGCACAGTGTTTTAAAACTTCAATGAATGGGGCACACCTCATCCCCTCCTGTCTCACCCATCCTGCTTTTAACCCTCCGATGGCCTAACCTTGCACTTAGATAAACTCACAAACCCTGTGTGGCTTGGCTCCCGTCCCTGCCTAGCCTGCTGTGCGCAGTCCCGTTGCCTTACCTGAACACACCAACTCTCAGAGCCTAAGCATGAGGTTCTTTTGGAGCAGGTACCGAGGGGACCTGGAAGACTCATGCTGATATCCTCACATAGAGGACCCTTTGCAGCCTTCATGTCTTACTTCAAATATCATCTCTTGCAGGGAAGATGCTCTGATGTGGCCGCCCAGTCACAGGTCTGACCAACATGTTCTAAGTTTCCGCATTGTACTTGTGACTTGCTGATAATTTACTTGTTCATCAACTTCTTTTTTTGGTACCGGGGAACGAACCCAGGGGTGCTTAACCATTGGGCCACGCCCCCAGCCCTTTTTAATTTCTTATTTAGAGACAGGGCCTTAGTAAGTTGCTAAGGCTGGCTTTAAACTTGTGCTCCTCCTGCCTCAGCCTCCTGAGTTGCTGAGATTACAGACATGGGCCATTGTACCTGGGTTGTTTATTAGCTTTCCCCCAGTATTATATTTTGAAAATTTCAGTCCTGCAGCATTTTGAAAGAACTTCATAGTATACTGTATTCTCAACAAGATTATAATATCTCATATATATTGTATAGTATTATATGTATTCAAAGGCATGTTATATACTCAGTTCCACTGTTATCTGTCCATATCATTAACTCCTGGAAAATTTAAACCCTTTAAAATTGAGCATTGCAAAATGAACAGTTCAGTGGTTTTTAACTATTCACAAGGTTTTGTAGCCATCACCACTGTCTAAGGAGTATCTTCATCACTCCCCAGAGAAACTCTACCCATTAGTATTTGCTCTGTAAAATAGAGAGTAGTACCAGATAACCACTGATGTATTTTTGTCTATATGGTTGACCTACTCCAGATGTTTCATAAAAATGGAAGGTTTGTGCCTGGTTTCTTTAATTAGAAATGGTGTGTATGTGTGTGTACATGTGTGTTTGGTTTGTTTTTTAAAAGAGAGAGGGAGAAAGAGGGAGGAAAGAGAATCAACTTTATTTTTTCATCTGGCTTTGTTTCTCTAACACTTAGTTGTGTATGTGGTTCTGGGGTTTAAACCTAGGTCCTCGTGCATGCCAGCCAATTGCTCCAACTGCTGAGGCACCACTCCAGCCCTAGAAGTGTTTTTAAGGTTCATACATGGTCCACCATCTATCAAAATTTCATTCCTTTATGTTGTTGGTTGAATAATCTTCCATTGTGTGTATATACATTTTGCTTATCACTTTATCTAGTGATGGGCATTTGGGTTGTTTCTGCCTTTTAAATGTTGTGCATGTATTTGTTCAAGGACCTGTTTTCAGTTATTGGAAATTACACATACAGGAGTGGAATTTCTGGTCATGTGGTAACTTTTGCAGAACTATCAGACTCCTTCCGGTGGTGGCTGTGCCTTATCAGATTTCTACCAGGAATGTACAGTTTTCTTGCCAAAAAACAGTTGTTATTTTCCGTGTTTTTTTTCCCTAATCCCTGCCATCCTCATGCTCATGCAGTAATATTTCACTGTGGCAGAGTGGGCAGAATGCGTAAACAGTGACCTGTATGCTGTCTGTAAGAAACTTCCTTCAGCTTCAGGAAAGCAAATAGGTTGAAAGGGAAAGGATGGAAAGAGGTATCCCGTGCAAAATACTAAGTAATTTAAAGAGCTGGGGTGGCTTTAAATCCAGAACCATTTCAAGAGACAAAGAGGGACATTACATATTGATTAACAGTTATAAGTGTATAAAAAAATTCCCCCAAAGCTAAAAACAAGCATTGACAGAATTAAAGGGAGAAGTAGGTGTTTAATAATAGTTGAGGACTTCAGTACCACCCGGTAAGTTAGTAATAGATCTGCCAGGAAGGCACTGGAAGACCTGGCAGCACCGTGGACCAGCTAGACCTTGTTAGGACGGGTAGACCATTCCTCTCAGCAGTAGCAACATTAAAAGGCAGGATGAAAAACTGGTGATCAGGTTATAAAACCGTTGAAAGGAAAATTAGAGCCATATCTCACCAAGCGCCGCCCTGCCCTGTAGTGGTCCTAAGAGTGTGCTATGGAAATAACCCCCCCACTGCCGCTTCATTGGCTCAGCTTGACGGATTGTTGTTCTCTTAAAATAGTGTGGAATTTCTACAGTGAACACTTCTCATCTTTACAGTGACTGCTTCATGCTCATTTGGTTTCTTGTATTGCGGAGTTGATCATTGGTTAGTTTTCTTTGTATTTCTAGTGCTTAAGACAATGCTTGTCCCAGCATATACCCAGCAATTGGTTATTCAGCGAAGGAATCCAAATAGAAGGATGTACACACACCTACAAACGAAGTAATCACACACTTTAAAATTCTTCTCAGTATTCGTAGACCGTGATTTGACTGTAATCTCTTCATTTCTCCCACTTTATCTCCATTTTTCTAATAGAGATTCCTGGAGGGGAAATTCAGAAATTTTAAGTAAAGCATGATAAACTTTTAATGAATAGATAACTGAAACGATCTAGGAGAATTCAGGTAAATTTGGTATGTTCTTGTTAACGCCAGTTACCAATTCTTTCAGACTTTTCCTTGTTCATTGGGCTGGACTAGTGGAAATCTTTAGTGATCAAAGATTCGGATGTATGAGAACATTTTACTAACCTTGCGTCTTTACACTAACCTATGGTTCTGATATGTTTAGAAAGCTCTGCTCTCCACAGCCCATCTTCCTTTTGGTAAGACTTTTTTTTTTTTAAAGCTGCTTTTTAGAAGTTGTTTGTATAGAGGAACAAATTGTTGATATTTAAGAGGAAAAAAGTGCTTAACTAGTCCTGAAGATTCAATATTCTGCTGCTTAGAAATTTTTTCACTTATTGTTTATGACTCTGGTAAAAAGCTATATTGAAGAAACATTTGAGGAAAAAAGAAATTAGAATTTATACCTTTCCACAATCTTACATTAGTCAATTGATTTGTTAATTTGGTCTTAAGTAGAAGATATGTTTAATATCCAGGGAGATGTAATAAAAAATGGGTTAAGGAAAAGTTATGTTGAAGGCAATGGTGTTGAAATATTCTTCATGAGGGGCTAGAGCGGTGGCTCTGTGGTTAACGTTGCTTGCCCGGCATGCCCGAGTACACGGGTTCAAACCCCAGCACCCATGTACACAACTAAGTGTCGGAGCAACAAAAGCCATGTTAAATATTCTTCATGAAATCCATTACAGATTGAGGAGTTAGGAGCTGGAGATGTAGCTCAGTAGTAGTGTGCATATAGAACACGTCCCCAGCACCACTAAATAAATAAATAAAAGATTCTGTGTAGTAATGTGGTCATTTGAGGTTGGGACAATTTTCCGTGGGGATGGGAATGTGTGTTCTGTGGCCTTTTCAAAACTCTTTTTCTTACCTACAGTCTTTTGGTGCTTGTGTTTTCTTTTCCAACATACACATTAGTCTTAAGCATAGCGTCACACGTCCTCTTTCTGTATTTTACTGTCATATTTGTTCTGCTGTGTTTCAGTCCTTCTTCTTCTTCTTTCTCTCCTGCTGTTGTTCCTTCTTGCAAATCTTTTTCCCTTTCCTTTTTTTATTCCTCTGTTGCAAAAGACTGGGAAACATTCAGGTGCAAGGTGGAAACACATTGCAGTGGGAAGCAATGTTGGTTTTCCTTTGGAAACTTCCTGTCTGTGAACACCTTCTTCTCAGATCTGTGACTGAAGTGCACTGGCTTCTGATCCCTGAGTAGAGTTGGGGATCTAATATTTTTTATTTACCCAGAATCAAGGGAAATGGGACAACAAAATCAGCTTCTTCATTAAGTACAAGAACATATTCTCTGCCAAATCTATAGTGTTACACGTTATTTGGATTTAACATATACTTTGATTCTGTCTTTATGTGCACAAGATTGATTTATTCTCATTTAAACAAAATATATTCAATACATTGTGTTTAATACTCATTGTTATGACTTGGATCTGAAGTGTGCCCCAAAAGCTCATATGTTGAAGGTTTTGTCCAAGGCAGCAGTGCTCACAGGTGTGGCCTTTGGGAGGTGATTGGGTCATAAAGGCTGTAACCTCATCTATGGATTAATCCAGTGGTTTTCACAATTTAATGCACTGTGGAAGGTGGTGGAAACCTGGGAGGTGGGCCAGGGATGAGGGGAGTGGGTCCTGGGGGGGTCCCTCTTGAAGGCTGTATCTTGTCCTGGCCTCTTTCTCACTGCTGGCTCTGTCTCTGCTTCCTGACCACCATAGGCAAGCAGCTTGGCTCCACCTCAGCCTCCCACCCTGCTGTCCTTCCTCTCTAGAGACCACAACAGTGGAGCCAAGTGACCACGGACTGCAGCTCCCAAGCTGTGGGCCCACGCTTTCCCTCCTTTAGTCAGGTATTTTGTCACAGTGACAGAAAGCTGACTAGTACACTTATTGTTAGTAAATGTTAAATATGTAATTTAAAAATAAATATGAAAGTTTACATTGGATGCAGTTTAATAATGTGCACTATATCCATAGCGCATATTTTAAAACATAATTCAGTAATAAAAAAGTATATATCAGGTACAACTTTAAGCAGCAGTTATTTATGTATTTACGTGTGTGTGGCCAACTGAGGAAAGGCAAGGTGTTCTGTGCTCACTTCACACCATTTCATTTTCCAGTGGGAAAAACTCCCAGCTACCTTCTTTAGAGGTCGTAGCAGTAGAAGTGTGGATAATCCATAGCTCGACTATTTATTAGACATTGTAGACCCCAAGTGATATTGACGCAAATGTGTATCACCTCATTCTGAAGTGTGACAAAGCAAATGGTGCGATCAACCTAAGTCAATAATGAGATTAAATTAAATGGAACTAATTTTTAACTGACGATAATACAATCAATGGAAACTTTGATCAGAAGCACACAAAATGTATGATGTGCTGATAATGGGATCCATTTCCCTAGTTTGTTTGAATTTAAACTTTCTCCCTATTTGTTTCCACAACAGCTACTTTCCTGTGTAGCCATAGAGTACACACCAGCCGTATTTCCCAGTAGCTTCTGAATTAGATTTTTTTGGACAATTCTAGTACTGCACTAACTTTTCTGTGATTCTGCGCAGATGTCACGAAGGCATCAGAGCACAATGTCCTGAACTTAGGGCTTTGTGCATGCTAGGCAAGTGCTCCGCCACTGACCTAAATCCTCAACCTGAGTCCCACATTTTTATTGGCCCTGTCCTGTGACTCTTAATGATAAAAACTTATTTTTTCCGTGTCACACATGCTCACTTCCCACTGGTCAGATAGTAGGGTGGCAGGCAGAGTTTTAGTCTAGGCTGCACTTACTCAGGAAAGTAGAATGGTGGAGAATTTGCCCTCTGCAGTGTTAGGTGTCACAGAGCAGGAAGTGGAGGTGGTGGTTTTGACAAACAGCAGCAAGGCCTTCTCTGTGGTTTTCAGTTTGCAGATGCTGATGAAGATGGTGATGAGCATCATTTGCTAAATCCTTCTGGAGTTCATCTATTTCTCTCCTTTACAGTATGCCGGCTTTTGCTTACGGCACTGTAATAGCTTTCCAGTCGGACTCCTGTGTTACAGTGTCAGACCCTGGAAGTTCACAGGGAAATGGGACTGAGGGAGCAGTTGAACTGAGTTGAGATCATGTGCCAACAGAGGCCTCAGCTAACACCAGAGAATTCTTAATGGGTTAATTTTTCTCAGTCGTCTCAAGATGGGGCAAATGCTAACCACTGGGGTGTAGGCTGGCCCTAGGATGAGAGAAGACCAGCTAGGAAACGGAGGAAAAGTCACCTGTAGGTTGCCAGTACTTCCAGAAGCTGGGAGAAGGTATTGAAATAGGAATCTGGGAAAATAATCCTGTTTTGTAATTTTAATATTTATTTTTCATGGTTGTTCATTTCTAAGTGTTTTGAGATTTGCCTTATGATTTTGACACATTTTAATAAAATAATTTTAAATAACTGAAAAAAATCCAACTTTTTATTACTGATTTCTAACTTAATTGTTTTATGATCAATGAATATGTGATTTTTTTTCCATTTAAAAATTTTCATATTTGGTGAAAATTGCCTTTGACCAGTTACTTTAAATCCATATTCCATTTGTGTCTGAAAAGAATGCATATTCTCAAACTATTTTATGCCATATTTTGTAGATGAGCGATAGGTCAAGTCTGCCTGTTAGGATATTCAGATCTTCTACTGATTTTTTTTGTTTTTAAAGAAAGAGGGATAGTGAGAGAGAGAGAGAAAGAGAGAAACAATTTTATTTAATTTTTCATGTGGCTTTGGTTCCTCCGACACTTCGTTGTGTACATGGTGCTAGGATTCGAACTTGTGTACTTGCGCATGCCAGGCAAGTGCCATAATCGCCAAGCCACTACTCCAGCCCCTTCTGGTGATGTTTTGAATATTTATATCCATTTTTAAAAAAGTAAACTTCCCCAATTTTTTTTGTTTGTCAGATTGTACCTGTGTTAAATCAATAGATATATTACCCTATAACATGTATCTTGGCTAATTTTGCTTTTTATGAGATTATTGTGACTGATTTTCCATCCTTTTCAGCGTGATTTTGTTTGATATTGATATGCCTATACAAGTTTAATTTGGCCTAATTCTTCTACCTTTTTCCATCTTTCATCTGCTAGTGAATTTTTTTTTTAATCCCTCTGTAGGCATATAGACTAGATTTTTACTTTTTTCTGTTCAGACTAGCAGTTTCTGTCTTTTATTTTCAGAGAGGGAGAGAGAGAGAGGAAGAGAGAACCAATTGGATTTTTTTGTTCAGCAAGCCTTTGTTTCTCCAACACTGAGTTGTGTATGTGAACCTGGGTCCTCATGCATGCCAGGCAAGCACCCCATCTGTTGAGCCACTGCTCCAGCACCCATTTGAGCCATTTATACTCACTGTGTTTACTGCTGTATTGGGATTTATTTACATCATCTGCTTTGTATTTTTGCTTGTTCTATTGTTTGGGTATTTTTTCTCTCTGTTTTTGGTTTCTTTTTGATGATAACAACTAAAAAACGTCTTTCTTATTCCTACTCCATTTTCCTTTCTCATTCCCTCTACTGTGATGGAAATTTTGTCCTCAGTTTTTATTCTTTTTTTTTTTTTAGATTTTTTTTTCAGGGCTGAGGACCGAAGTTGGGGCCTTGCGCATGCTAGGCAAGCGCTCTGCCACTGAGCTAAATCCCCAACCCTAGTTTTTATTGTTTCAGTTTTGCTGTGGAAATTTCACCTTGAAGATGTTCCTTCAGTTGTCCTTCATACCCCAATATTTGGTGTTGTCAGCAGTTTGGCTTTTAGCTGTTCTAATAGGCATGGGGTAGTATCTCTGTTGTTCTGATTGGAAGTTCTCTGCTGACATATGATAGGTCTATAGTTTTTGTATTCTGATTTTCCACCTATGTATCTTTTTTTTTTTTTTTTTAAAGAGAGAAGGACAGTGAGGGAGTGAGAGACAGAGAGAATCAATTTTTATTGAGTTTTTTTACATGAATTTCGTTGCTCTGATACTTAATTGTGTACGTGGGTTGCTGGGGTTTGAACCCGTGTACTTGCGCATGCCAGGCAAGCGCCTTAACCACCGAGCCACCGCTCCAGCCCCACCTATGTATCTTTTTACTGAACTGTTTGTTCACATCTTTTACCTGATTTTAATTGGGTTGTTTGTTTTCTTCCTGTTGGTTTCAAGAGCTCTGTATATCATGTATACAAGTTCTTTATCAGTATGTGTTTTCTACCTATTTTCTCTTAATCTTTGGTGTGTATTTTCATCCTCTTAAGAATGTCTTTTGTGGGGCTGGAGCAGTGGCTCAGCAGTTAGAGCACTTGCCTGGCATGGGTGAGGATGCAGGTTTGAACCCTAGCACTGTGTACACAACTGAGTGTCAGAGCAATAAAAGCCACATAAAAAACTAAAACTAAATAAAATTGATTCTTTCTTTCTCTCTCTTAAAAAAAAAGAATGTCTTTTGTGGCACAAAAGTTTTTGATTTTAGTGAAGGTTGATTTATCAGTGATTTTTCTTTGATGAATTGTGTTGTTTCGTGTATTCTACGGACTACATAGTTTTGCGTTGTAAGAGCTGTTTCAAGATTTTTTTGGTGAAGGATGTAAGGGCTGCTTCGATTCATTTGTTTGGCGTGAATTTCCAGTTGTTCGGCATCATTTGTTGGAAGGACTGTTTCTATTTCATTGCCTTTTCTTCTTGATCAAAGTTAGTCAAGTGTATTTGTGGGGTCTGTTTTTGGGCTTTCCTGTGTGAGCGCTGATTAACTTACCTCGTCTCTCACTAATATCATGCTGTCTTGGTTGCTGTAGTTTCATAACAAATCGTCAAGTTGCGCACCCTCAGTCTTTTGAATCTGTTCTTACCTTTAACATTGTGTTAACTATTCTGGGTCTTTTGTGTTTCCATATGAACTTTAAAATGAGTTTGCTGATATCTACAAAACCCACAAACAGCTTGCTGGGGTTTTGATTTATGATCAGCCTGTAGGTTAAGTTAAGTTGGGGAGCCCTGATGTTGATAGTACTGTATCTTCCTATGCCTAAATGTGCAGTGTTTCTGCATTTAAGTCTTCCTTGGTGACTGTAATCAGAGTTTGTAGTTTTCCTCAGACATTTTATACCCATTTTATTAGCTATGTATGCTTTTCAGTTTTTGACTGCAAATAGAAGTGATCATCATGCTCTCAGTTTCAAATTCAGCTATTGCTGCTGTGCAGGAAAGCAACTAACTTTTGTATATTAGTCTTATATCTTGCAATCTTGCTGTAATTGCTTATTAATTCTGGAGAATTTGTTGACTTCTTTTCTAAGATTTTCTTCGTAGACAATGATGCTATCTGCTAAAGAAGGCTGTTTTATTTCTTCCTTCCCATTCTCTTTATCCTTTATTTCCTTTTCTGTCAAGAGTGGTAAGAGCGTATATATTCTTGTCTTGTTCCGTGTTTGAGGTTTTCAGTGCTTAAAAAGTTCTGGATTATGTGGAGTTTCAGATTTCAGATTTTTGACTTGGGGATGCTCAAATTGGTAAACTGTAGGCAAATTATCCCCAAATCTGCGGAACTCTGAAATACTTCTGATCCCAGTCATTTTGGGTGGGTGACATGCACACTGTAGTAATGATGATAGATGTTTTAAGAATCTTCATTTGAATTTTTCTGTTGCTTGTTTACCTTTCGATATGGGTCCCATTTTGCCTCTTTATCACATAATCTCTTGATTTTTTTTGATGGTAGATATTGTGAATAACGTGTATTTAGATTTCATACTTATCTAAAATGTATTGAAGTTATTTTTTGACAGGTAAATTGATATGCAGGCTAATATCTTTCAGGTCTATTTTTAAGTCTTTTTACAGCATGTCTATAACAGTCCTTTCTGGTGTTCTCGTTTAACCAGTATGTGTTAAGCCACCTCTCACTACCTTCCACCCATGCCTGTCCCTGCATTCATAATTTCTACTTCATCGTACATCTGTGCATTTTTTTTTAGTATTATTGAAGCTCTCCAGAGTGCTAGGTGGGAGGTATGATTTCATATATGGCTTAGCAAAATTTTTCTGACACCCATGTGGCTTGGACAGGCACAGCTGGAGTGGCAGGGAGGTCTGGTAGGACACCGTTGTAGGAGTCCCCACAAGTGATGGTGTCATTCATGTAATTGTGACCACGGTTACAAAGAGAAGTGAACAGATCTGATTTCTTAAAGTGAAGAGTTGATAAGAGTTGCATACATCCAGGTACTTACGTCAGGGACTTATACAGGGTTCTAGACAGCAAGCACACAGATGTTGAAGGGATGCATAAAAACAACTATAAAATCTCCACCTTCACAGTAGAATGGACCATGCTCCAACATATTCATAGGTGAAATGTATTACAGCAGTAAAATAAATGATCCACTATTTAAATAATTAACGAGAACATTTATATAGTAACTATCATTTTGCATGTTGTTATGTTTTTCAACCAGTGGAGAAACAAGAATAGAAACAGGCAAAGATCTTTTCTTCATTTTTTTTTCAAGTGTAGCAGACAAGTTTTATTATAAAAAGCATAGAAAGTAAAGCATAGGGAAAAGAGCAGACTTCCCCCAGAGTGGGGGAAGGGGACAGAGCCCTTTTCTTCATTTTTTTAAAGCTTGTTTTGCAGTGAACAATGTAGAAATTGATTAAAACAAGAATCATTAATGTTGATTATTGCCAGTGGGGGAAGTATTTTTTGGAGATAGGATATTCGTGGTTTCAGGGTGCCAGTCTACAGATGATTTGCTGGTTACAAAAGGAAAACAGCGTGCTTTCTGTGAGGAAATTTAATGTATACCACCAGCTTAAGTAATCAGGTCTACTTTACGGGTAATAAGGCAAGTTAGAGATACCTTTTTTCCTTATGTGATGCAAAAATGAAGTTGCAATACTAGTTACATAGTATGTAAAAATTGTTAGAAATTTTTTGTTGTTAATCTGAATTAAATGAGTAAATAATTAGATAGCATTCAAACTATGGACTATTCTATGAAATAACCAACCTGGATTCTTAAAAAACGTCACTGTCATGAAGCACATCTCCCAAAAGATAAGCAAACGTACGCCCGACAGTTCAGCGCAGTCTTTTGCATGAAAGGAGCGTGAAGAGCGGTGTAGCTGCAGTGCCAGCCGCAGGGGTACAGCTCCAGCGCCCAGCCTTCACCTGGGATCTCTCTCCTTTTCTTCTGGAGCCTTTGATTTCCTCCTCGACGCCCATCATGGGGCCTATTTTATCAGTGGAGAGGACAACCCCTGCTCCCTGGATATCTTTTATTTTCTTTTTACTTTGAACCTTTCTTTTAGGAAACAAAAGCCTTGCAATTAATTATAGGGTTCCCAACTGTTTTTAAAAGAAGTCACCCCCTCTGCCACCAAGAGTCACACCTTCTCTTTGAGGTTTCTGATTAGCACCACTGCATTTAGAATAGGGCATTTCCCCCACAGTATCTCATTTCCCCTTCTTATTGTCTTCCTTCTCCATTAGTTATTATATCCACGCAATTTTAGTTCAAGACGCTGTGGTAAAAAATGGCATGAAATTCGCCGGACTATGGGATTGGATCAAGATGTTCTATCAGCGGCTCTGCGTTGCGCCGCCCCGTGTGTGGAGGATTGTTGCAGAGTGAGGCTGTAATTGTGTCTTGTGTGGGTGAGCGCGGTCAGGGGTTCGGAAGACTCTTCTTTGGACTTGATCTGTAGCTGAACAGGAAAGCCCCTAAGCTACCCGGGCATCTTCCTTCATTTGTGTATCTTTCACGTCCAAACTATCCCTGACTCATATTCTAAAACAAACTTCAAGTCTTTGTCTTTCTCTCTTTTTTGGTGCAGCCAAATCCAAGTCACAGCTGTGTGTCACCTGGGATACTGCTGTAAAGGCCCCTTGGTCAGTGTCCCTGTTCCCACAGTCCAATCACTGCACGCAGTCAGAGTGCTCATAAGAAACGCGTTCCTGGGTCCCTTCCCTCTCCTGTGTGACACTTAGCAACTTGTGCTTTGGTCAGGAGTATTCCTCCTTCAATGTTTTTTCTGAGAGCTAGCTCTACCTTATCATCCAGATTCAGCCTAAATGTTAGTTTCCTCGGAGAACCCTTTTCAAGGAGAAGTTACCCTAATCAGGAACCTGTGTGTTTTGAGGTAGCTCTCAACCACTCTTAGGTGCATGTGTGTGCATGTGTGCGTCATGCGTGTTCGTGTGGCAGCTTCCATTAGGTGGTAGGCTTGTTGAAAGCAAGAGCCTTTCTGAATCGCTCATCCTTGTAACCCCCAGAGCCCGGCCTGTGTTTGGCAAATCGCATACGTTCAGTGAACATTTTTGAGCTAATGAGTGAAATTTTGGTGGTGGAGTTAGAAAGGAGGCTGCTGGCCTTGCTGTGCTTTATGCTGGAAGCCGAGGGAAGCAGAGGAGCTGTCTTGCCCTGCAGACAAACCTGCCTTTGAAAGTCAAGTCCCGAAAAGTAGGAATAGAAATCTTTTAGTCCTTCAGTAGCCTAAGTTTTAGTTTCCTTAATGCTTTTTTCTTGCATAGCGTTTGGAACTTTCGCTTTTGGAAGCAGGGCTGGCAGCAACCAGTTGACCATTTCTGAACTTTCCAGGAATGCCAACTTTTACGGAGTCTTTTTTCCTCTGCTTTTTCTGCACCCTGTGACTTCGTAGGGACACAATAAGAAGGTAGGGACGAAGGACTGAGTTGATATCATTTAACGTCATTTGTGTGGCATTTTCTTCATTTGCAGACAGCTTGTTTCTTTGTGGCATGGTGACAGCGTAAAAATAGGTTATAACTGAAATTTTGGGACTTATTTTGCATAAAAGCTTGAGCAGGAAACTTTACCTTTATATTGTTTCAGAAGATAGCTCCGAAAGCCACCTTTGCCAGTTGGTCCCCGTCTTCCTCCCGACCCTGTTGCGTCTGGAGTTCTGCTGCCCTGGTTTAATGTGTTCATGGGCCTAATGCCTCATTGTCTCTTTTTTGGGAAACCATATTGCTTTATTATATCTTGCCCTGTTTTCTAATCGCTTCTCGCCTTTTCTGAACATGTAATCATTTCTTACTGAGAAATTTTGTTTTCCCAGTTAGAGCTTGGTTATTGCCCTGTTTTGTTTTGTTTTCCTTCTTTCCTTTCTTTTCTTTTCTTTTTTTTTTTTAGAGAGGTTCAGTGAGAGAGGGAGAGGGAAATCAATTTTATTTAATTTAGCTTTTCACATGGCTTTTGTTGCTCGAGACTTCATTGTGTATGTGGTGCTGGAGTTTGTATTCGTGTACCTGTGCATGCCAGGCAAGCGCCACTGAGCCACCACTCCAGCCTCTGTCCTGTCTTATTTTGAAGCTCACAAATCATGGTATGGTCCGGGGTCCATCATAAATGACTAAGATGAGATTAGTGCTCGAAGCAAAACCTGCAAATTTCCTAACCTTCAGAGGTATCTGAGAATGGTAGATATATGGGATGTAGACACCACACCCTCTTGTGGCTTCCTGTCACATGCATGGATAATATTTGGTGGTGAATTGATAACGTGCTTTTAGGGAGGTGTGGATCTGTTTGTCTAAGAAAGATCTTAAATTGTGTGAATGGGATTTAGGAGGCAATAAGTTCAAAAAGCTTTGATTTGTTGGGTGGTATTTCTTCATTCCACAAAAACAGACTACTTGTTCCTTTCTCATTCTAATCTAATTCTTTGTGAGGCTACAGCATGAATTGAGACAAACACTATTCTTGCTGCTGTCGTGTGGGATCGAACATCATGCAAGATTTCAGTCAGGATCAGGAAGGAAGCAGGCAGAGTCTTTCGCAGGCCACCCCAGTCTGTTTTTGGTCCTTTTTTCCTCTGCCAGCCTACAGGTAGTGTATAGAACAGAAGTGTTTCTCAAACTAGTCTCTGTTTTGTTTCCTGAAATGTTCCAATCCTGCTCATCCTGTGTGGCCTCATTTAAATGATCCATTCTATATTATATTTTTCTGAATCCCTTTTTCTCTCCACCTTTCTGCAATCTTTTGCTCTATGTCCCCAGCGAGAGAATTATTTGTGTGCTTGCCTCTCTTCCTGGATTGTAAGGCCCTCAGTATAAGAACAATGTGGTATTTGCTTTCTTTTTCTCAGCCTTTTGAAAAGGCTATCCCACATAAACAACAAAGAAAACACTATAAATTGAATTACATATAAAATATTTAGGAAGCAAGTGTCATTTTAACTAAGCTGAAGTTAAGGTGATGCTTTGTGGTGTGGGGGTCAAAGGTCTGTGACTTCTGGCCCCTCTTCCTTTTTCCTTTAAGGATCCTATCACTAGAATTTAATGCTACAACAGAATCAGAGGCCAGGAAGGGCCGTTTAAGGGCTCACTGACTGCTTCTTTCTTCAGGAAAGATCATAAACAAATGGTCTTAAACATATGAGCATTTCCACAGTGTTTCCAGAAAACCTCTGAAGAAGGGGACATTACAGCTTTTCTTGATGTATTGTCATGGTGACTCTTCCTGTTGGAAGTGTCACCTTAACTAAATACTCAGTCTTAACAATAATTTTATGATTTCGTTTTCTTTTGTGACCATTAGCTGGAAATGCCCGCTGTTTTGGACCCCACTTTGCATCTTCATGATGCTCTGTCGAGTGTGAAATAGTGCAGTAGCTCCTGATTGCGAGCGAGTCCCGAGTGAGTCCCGGATCTTCTCTCCAGCCCTAAATAGGAAACCACGTGTGATTTTCCCCAGTCCTGTCAGCTTTTGCTGATAAAAGCTGTAGGCCCGCCTGTGACTTTTGAAAACACAGAACCTGGAAATCTCTACTTTTGAAAACAGGGAATTCAATTTGTTAAACATGCAAACAGCAGATTTGGAAGATTTGTGTTTCTTGTGCCATGTAAGTTGCCTATCTCTTTGGCTAGTTAATAATGTATTTGACAGTGATTTTAGAATTCACTGTCAAATAATTTATTTGTTTATTTAACTTTTGTTACTAGAGAAAATGTTATATTTATTGATACAAATAGACTTTTCTCTTTTAGAGTGGCCACACTCTCATGTTTAAAAGGTATATTTGATCATCACACTGGTGTTATTTTCCTGACTCTGAAGAAAGGAACTTTTAAATAAATTAGTTATTGTCTTCTGCGTTATTGAACATGTGGTCAGTTGTCATGTTCATACATCCAGATGATCAAAGTCTGAACTTCTGTCCAATTCCTCCTCCCTGCGGCTAGGCTACCCGGTCATGATCAAGGCCTCAGCAGGCGGCGGCGGGAAAGGCATGCGTGTCGCTTGGGATGATGAGGAGACCAGGTGAGCTGCTGTCCAAAATGTACTTTTGATGAAAATTGCAGTTGCCAGAGTTTTGTGAAGCTGGCAGGTAAACAGATACTAACAGCATAACGGACTAATTACAATAATCACTTAATTTTTACTTTTTTTGAATGGGGAAAAATTGAAATTATGCAGAAACCTCCCTTTTTTATGTTTTGATGATGATTGTCCTGTTAGGGAGGTTTTTATAAGTGTTTTTAGACATTAGTAAAGGACTTTTTGTTTCTATAGTTCTATTTTCTAGGCCTAATTTACTAACATTTGACTGTATAATTTGGAATGCAGTGTGAAGATGTAAGAGGCTGTCATATTTCCTTGAGAGTTTATATCTGGCTGTGGATGTACTCAGTGGTAGAACGCTTGCCCAGCATGCCTGAGACCCTGGGTTCCATCCAAACACTGCAAAGAAAAACAAAAACCACAACAACAACAAAAAGAGACTTTATGTCTTACCTCAGTGTGTGCTCACTTTCCTTCACTAGTCCATGAAAGTAGCCAGCTACTTTGATAATTTGATAGTGTGAAATATGTTCTTTTTCCACCTGAGTTTGAAATTGCTGTACCTCTTTCATATACAATGCATTTTGTTGTAAATTTAGAACACTTTCTTTTTACTAGTTTCAGAAACCTTTAAATTTCAATAGACAAATAATTCGAGAGACTATTAATAGGCAGGTTTAAGGAATTTTGTTCAGATTTATTTTCAGATTTTGCAGCAGGAGAGATGTCACTTTTGGAGATTGTGAGATGGAAAAAAACATCACAGATTTGTTATTTTATTGATTTGTTGTCTTTCCTGCCTTTTTTTCCACCCAGAAGTCATCTGGTCTTTCAAATGCTTAATTCTGCATTTTCTTTCCTTCCTCATTTCCTTTCCCATTCACTTCCCTCTTAAAGCTCTTAAGAGACAGAAATCTGGATTTATTAGAGTGAAAGTCATCCAGTAGAGTGCAATGCAAATTTTACTAAAAATGTTAGGCTCTGAAGGGAGCAGGTGCTTTGAAAATCTGATGGCTCTGTGTTGTCCTTGAAGACCTCACGGAAGGCACTGTGCAGCACTGTGGGAGAGCTCATGCCCAGCACCATTGTTTCTGTGGTCGACACTGGGCTTATGTTGTGTACATTTCAACCTCATTCTCACAGCGAATGGTATCAGGTGATGATGGGGTGACAGAGATGCCTCCTGCCATCTTCTGCTAACCCAGCAAAAACAGGCATTGCCCGGATTGGCAGCAAGGTTTGTTTTAGTCAGACTTCAAGGACATAGGGGTGAATAAAACTAGAGAAGACTCCATCCCTCTACATGTTTTGTGTGTTGTACCAGGGGTTCTTAACTTTGTAAGGGGAGGTTCATGAATGTGGATGAATGAAAAAGCACAGACTTCCTTTACCAGCCTCTGCCTGGGATGCATGTTTCCGCCTGTGTAACAACAAGCCAAAGTTATAGTACTGTGGAACTTTTCACTTTGCAGCAATCTCTAAGTTACACTGATCATTAGATCCATTGTTGGTGCTCATTATTTAACAAAGAACCACTTGTGTTATATTCTCAAATTTAAATTTTTTTTTTTTTTTTTTTTTTTTTTTTTTTTTTTT
>PVKS010013007.1:8118-52187 GCA_004027875.1 Aplodontia rufa | reverse complement strand
TATTTTAATCTCTCCTGTATAATCAGAATCAATAACTCCATGAGTAATCATAAGCCCCTTCAGCACAGATGAGCTTCTCCCTAAAACTAATCCCACTGTTCCTTTTGGTAGAAGGCCACTCACGGTGGTAGGAATTGGTTACACCCCCATATCTGGTGTCAATATTGCTCTGGTGGAGGCACAGAGGTCCAATCCTGCGCTCCCTCTTGTTTGATTGGGGCATCAATGGGAAATGAGTGCGAGGCACTGTCTGAATGGCCCCGTATATTTGTGGGCCCCGAGGCTGAGGGCCCTGTTTCTGGTTTTTTGGAAACAATGAAGACAATGGATTTCCGTCCTTATTTCTAGTAGATTTGCATTCATTTGTCCAATGGTTTCCCCTGCAGCACAAACCAGGGGAAGGACCTTGAGGGCAATTCTTTTTAATATGTCCTGATTGCCCACATTTGTAACAAGCTCCTGTACAAGAACTGGCCCTCCCAGTCTCTCCTCTCAATCCCTGCATAATGGCAGCAACCAAAACTTGTCCTTGTATTACTGTTTAATTAATATTTTTGCATGCTTTTAAGTAGGCTGAAAGTTCTTTATTTCTCCATGGTCTTATGGCTTCTTTACACCATTTGTTAGCCTGTTCATAAGCGAGCTGCTTAACCAGGGGCATGGCTTGGTCTACATCCCCAAACACACCGCTAGCTGTTTGCATTAATCTATCTACAAATTCTGCATAGGGTTCATTGGCACCTTGAATAACCTTAGATAATTGTCCTTGTAGGTCACCAGTGCCTGAGAGTGTTTTCCAAGATTTCATAGCAGCAGCCATTTTTAGAGGCATTCCGTTCTTTTTTAACAGCTCCTTAAGAGGCCGTTCCATTCTGATCTGCGATATTTCTGATCCCATTGTTAATCTTAAGCCCTTCCAAGATAGCTATCACAAAAATACACAGAAACCAAATACACAACAATACCACAAACACACAAAGACTTACAACTTGACACAAATTCGTCTACTAAAGAACGTCCGACACTGTCTTGCAGCCACTTGCTTAGTCCCTCAGCGGAGACTCTTCCCTTAGTCCCTCAGGGGAGACTCTTCCGTTATCCTCGAGGTCCCTACTCCTGTTCAAACAGGGTCTGCTAGTTAAATTTCAACTTACCACTAATACTTACAATTGGTTTTCGCGTTCCCCGTATGGGCCACCATTTTTCGCGTTCGACCAGTGAAGCGGCAATAATGACATGTACACTCTTGTTGCTTGCGGAGATCTCTCTTTATTCAGGAGGTCAAACAGCTTAAATAGTAAAAGTGAACCAATCCATAGGCTGTTGCTATGAGGAGGAAAACTCTGCTGGCTCCTATTGGTTGTCCCTAGGTGGTCAGATGTTGCAAGCACAAGAACCAGGAACAGCAAGAGGTCAGCTGACTTGGTTTGGCCAGCCGCCAGATGCCATCTTAAAGCTGCCTGCGTGGCATGGCCCCCGGGTGCCATCCACCACAGTCTGGGGTGGGTAGGGGAAGTTTGGGGGCCTTGTCCTTCAAGGATTGGCTGGTGACTGCACCGATCATTGTGTGATTGCAAGATGCCATTGGGGCTTGTCTGCCAGTGTCTGATTGGTTGTTCCTTCATGCACGTTGATTGCCTGATGCCCTGCCCCCACCCAGTCATCTGAGGGCATGGGCTGACTGATGCCCTTCCCCTATCCAGCCACCTGAAATCGACCTAACAACCTGACCTTTTTGGTGATATAGGTCATCAATTTCCATCTGGCTACTTCCTGCTGTTTATGGGGTGTTATGTGGGAGGGAAAGCTTCAAGTGTTCGTTTGTCAGTAGGGAGGCAGCTGTAAGGGTGCAAGAGCATTTGGTTGTGTTATTCCAGTGACCTAGCTCATGTGATTTTGGGCAAACCTGAGGAGACAGGGAGCAGTCATTAGATGGATCTTATCACCAATAGGGAGTAAGGATGGGGGTCAAACAGGTGACAAGCGTGGAGTTTAACCATCCTGGCCAAGGGTCATTTGACTGTTGCTGCCTAAGCCTCACACTCAGACATCCAAGAGTTTTAACGTTCTTCTCAACCAGCCCAGTTGATGTACTAGCTGGATTCCTCTTTTTGGAATAGACATGTTCCCCCTTTTTCTGCTGTCAGGAGATCTAGTGCTCAGCAGTTCCACAAGAAAATTTGGGTGATAGATGTTATTTATCTTTGTAGGAAGGCCAGGGAGGCAGCAGATGCCTCCACTGCCTCTTGAAGTTGCTATTCTAGCCTCTGGGTGGCAGTGTCTGCATAACCAAGTCCTCCTGCTCCTAACCCAGAGGCAGCGAGTGAGGAAGCTAATGGAGAGTTTAACCACTGCTGGTAGGAAAATGGCCTGTTTTGCCCTAGGGAAGGAATTCTGAGCAAACCAGATTAATACAGCTTCACTACATACTATGAGCTCAGGAGTTAAAGCAGAGGGCACACAGAAAGCAAAGGGCATATTGGAAATGAATTTTTTTGTCAGGGTGCTATTACACCAGGAAAAGAATCCTGGAGGAGCAAAAAAGGAGCAAAGGAATCCTGAAGAAGAGACCTGTACAGTTTGGTTGCAAGGTGCCAAGGTAGAGGAAGTGTGACAGTAAGAAAAGTTCTTTGGAGAGTTGTGAAATAGGGGAACCCCCTTTAAAGGTGGCATTTAGCTTTTCTTTGGGCTGTAATCCCATGTGATTCTGTAAAACAGTTTACTCTTTATTGTTAACTTCTGTCTGGTAGAGATATTTCCTTTGGCTGTGTAACCTCTCCATTTTATTTACCTTTGAGAGAACTAATAAGTATGCATCTCAAGTAATGTTTAAAAAAGAGCCATTGCCTTTGTTGATAAATGTCCATATAGTACTGAGCTTTGGATATACTCTCCTGCCAGATGTTTAAAACCAACTTGATCAAAACTGATCTTTTTCCTATTGTTACACATCAGCTGATGCTGGGCTTCAACATGCAATGCATTGAGAGCGTTGCATCAGAAAGTGGAACTCATTTGCTGAAACCTGCCTCCTTAGGACACATGCAACTAAAATGGCTCAGGAGCGTCACCTTGAGGTCGTGACGCCTCTTCAGACTGCCTGATGGGAAAGGATAAATATACCTTTTGCCCTCGTGAACAGCTCGTGGTCCCCATTGCTGCATATGGAACTGCTACCTGCATGGGCTCTCCACCCTTGCTGACCTTTCCTTTCATTGGTTCCCATACTCTTTATAACCGCATGCACTTCCTCAATAAATGAGTTCCTGCTGTGACTGGTCTCCCTAACGAGTCTGATTGTCCTCCTTAGGGAGGGCTGGGAACGGGCGATCAGCCAACCCTTGCCTCTCTTTGCCACCTTGGTTGGGGCGTGCTTCTCTCCTTCTCCCCTGTGGGTCAGGGGGAACACAAGAGGCTAAAAAACCCCAACAAGCTGAGATTTGTAAGTGTCATTCTTGAGGAACTTGTGAAAAGCCTCTTGGCTCTTCTACCAGTTGTGTCATCTGCCAGGTTAGGTCAGGGTCTTGCTAACCATATGTGGCTTTACTTGGAAGCATTAGGGACATCTCCCTGCCCAATGACCTCCCTATCTTTGCAGCATGCACACTAGGTGGCTTTCTGTTCTCTGGGGTTATCTGATCCCCCTTATTGGGAGGTCATGTTACCCAGAGTTGCCAAGCCTGTAGAGAAGTTCCACTGTCCCCTGAGTTTTGGCTGATCAAATAGGGCAAGGGCCAAAGTATTGACTTTTTCCTTAATCCTTTAACTTCCTTAACTTTGGTATCCTGGTTTTGGTGTTAAACATCCAGCAGTCCAGTTTCATCAGTCTTAAAGTGGTAATGCTATGTTACAGTTTTGTAGTTACCCCTTTTGTTTAATAATAGTAGAAGTCAGCATTAGATCTTATCTGTCCTATAGGTGATGGCATGTCCAAATTCAAGTTTTTCTATTACAAGTAATACGTCTGCACTAATAAGCAGCAGTTTTAGATATAGAGGGAATGAGGGGGGAGGGTTTGGAGGAGAAGGAGGAGGAGCCATAGGTATGGGAGAAAGGGGTGGAGGGACTGTAACTGCAGGAGGGGAGGAGCAAGAGGATTGACTTAAGTAAGGCGGGGGGGATTTGGGAGTACAAATCCCAAAAGGCCTGAACATGTGGCTTCTCTGACCATTTATCTGTTCAATAACAGTAATTGCCCCAATTAGTGAGCATTTGAAAGTCAAAGGTCCCAAAGTGTCAAGTAAAAGACCAGCAGCTTACAGTATAAGTCATGAGAGAGTCAGGTGGGCCAAGGCCAGGACATCTCCGCAGCCTATGGGGGCACGGAACAGAGCAGGTAAGGGGTCTGTGGTGCACCTAACTTATGGACAGACCCCTGTGAAGGAATTAGCATTTCCCATGGCCTTTCAGCATTACTTGGGGGCAAACGAGCAGAAAGAGGAACAGGTGAGGGGTGTGTGGCATGGGCAACATACAGACTGACCCCCATGATGGAGACTGTAACCAGAAGGCCAAGGGAAATGCAAAGAAATTTATCCCACTTCTGTCAGCCCAGATGAAGGGAAACAAAGCAGTGCAGGAACTTCCTGGTTCATCTGTGGGAGAGGTGGACCTCAACCCCAGTGGGGGAGGCCCAAAAACCTTCCCAGGTTTCGGCACCAAAATGTAAAAATCAGAAACACAGGTGTTTGGCAGCACATGTAAGTTCAGGCGCAGATGTTCAAAAAAGAGTCAGACCTAAAATCAGCTGAGCAAAACCTTTTTATTGGGAATTGGCTCTCAGGCCATGTTCACCAGCCCACCAGAGTGAAGGTGGGCAGGGGAAGTGGCATGCAGGCTCTGGCTGAGCATCGACTTTATAGTCTGGGGCAGGCAGGGAAGTTTGGAAGGACTTGTCCTTTGGGGATTGGCTGGTGACTCCATTGATCAGACAATTGAGAGACACCATTGGGGCTTATCTGCCAGCATCGTTCCTTCATGTTAGCGAGCTGCCTGATGCTCTGCCCCCAGCCAGCTGCCTGAGGGCATGGGCTGCCTGATGCCCTGCCCCAATCTGGCCACCTGAAACTGACCTAATAGCATCCATGGTAGGAAATGTAGCCATTAAACCAATGAAAGAAATTATGATCATTATGAAATCACACTGATTTGGCTGCAGAGAAAATGAGAAACTGTTAAGTTCAATTCATCTTCAGAGAACTCCCTTCCCTTAAGCCTCAGGACCTACATGGCCATAAAAGCAGCAGAGGTAAGATAATAATCACTAGGATACATGACATTTTTGCAGTATCCTACAAATTTTGGAGTCATTTACATACGTTTTATACCACATTTTATACCCCTTTTAGAAACTCTGGGAAGCAGGATTTTCAAATGAAGTAGCCATTAGTAAGTGACACAGCAGAATTAGCATGTCCACTAGCAAACAGGGTTGATTTGGATTTCACCCTAAAATTAGTTGGAATAATGATGAGAACAATTCATTTTTAAGCAAATATATCTCTTCCTGAAAAGCTAAGTGAATGATACACACATTTCTTTAAAAGATTGCTATTAAATAAATAAATAAAAGATTGCTATTAGGAACAATACAGAAAATGCAAGGGAAATTGAAGCCATGTAATGAAGCTGTAGTTGAGGGAAACATGTCTTCTCTGACATGTAAGGGAGTAGTTCAGAATTGATTTGAGGGTGGGAAGAGTGCTCTAGAATGTCTTGGTCCTCTGGGCACCCAATAGGGTCCCCTGTCCCTCCAGTCTCCAAACCAGTTCATGTTAGCCATGGCACCACCAAAGTGTCCTGGAACACAGTGTCAAGAGTGGACTCTGGGAAAAAAGCTCCTCTCTATCTCAATCTCATTTGAAAGGCTGAATCCTCCTCCCCTGGAAACCTCAGATAAAAATGGCATACATGGAACTGTTTTTGTGAAATTATGATGTCCAAGACTTGCTACAGACAACTCCTAAAAATGAATCCAAATAGCAAAATTCTGAACTTTTTTTATTTAGCATCTTCTTACTTTTTTCCCCTATTTTCTGAAGATTGACCTTGATTTGCTTATTTTTATAAGGAGTTTGCTATTGTCTAAATGCTAGAGTTTCCTTTGAATTTGGCCACAGAATAATTTATTTCTTGGTTAGTCTAGACACAACATCCAAATGTTAATCTGTCAGGGTCAAATTTAAACTATGGCATTTAATCCTGTTTCTCACATTTGGTTAAAAAGTGATGCAGAGAGGTTTTTTTCAGATCAAAAAAATATGAATGGGTAATACCTTTGTTCCATTATATTTCAAGAAATCTGAGAATATTGATTTATTCTTGACTTTTAAAGTATAGTACATAAAAGGATTTTAACCTTGTTGGTAACAACCAAATATTATTCACAAATAATATGGACTGGTTAAATAAATTATTACAATTTCAAAACAGAAAATAAATTGCTATGCAGCTATTAAAAATACGGAACAAGCCAGGCACAATGGCACATGCCTGTAATTCCAGTTACTCAGGAGAATAAGGCAGGAGTTTCACAAGATTGAGGGCAGTCTGGAAAACAATGAGATCCTGTCTGAAAATAAAAAATAAAAGGGACTGGGGATGAAGCTCAGTGGTAAAATGTCTATGGGCTCAATCCCTAATACTTCAAAAATAAATAAATTAATAAATAACTAAACAAACAAATTAAAGGGAGCAGAATTTATAGGAATTTGTACAGAACTATCTCCAAGATAGATTGTTTTTAAAAAAGTAGAATAACATATTGTTCTACCCTTTATGTTTTGTTCTTAAATATATTTGTATATGCATATATAAAACATAGATACTATTATATGCTTAACTATCTAAGCATAAATACACAAGATTAATTAATAGTATGTACTTGGAGCTGGAATGGTGTGGCTCATTAGTTACGGCTCTTGCCTTGCATCTGTGAGTATGCAGGTTTGAACCACAGTACACAACAAAGGGTCAGAGCAACAAAAGTCACATGAAAAACTACATAAAAAAATTTATTCTCTCTTTCTCTCTCTCACGATCCCTATCTCTTTTTTTAAGAAATTTATTTGTTGAACAATCAAACATGCTTCCAATGAAACAATATAATATAATATATATATATATTCTTAAAATTAGATTTACCCCCTAGAAGCCCCCGTAATTACCCACCCTTATCCCTCCCCTCTCCCCTCTGCTTCCCAATACATCTCTAGGAATGCCTTAGGTTGTATGTCACTACACCTTTTCGTGGTTTAACACATGAGAGTTGGCCACCTTTCACAATGGTCAGGGTCTAGCTCCAGCCTCCACAGATGAGTGAAGACATTTGAACCTTTGGTTCTCTGGGTTATGCTGGCTTCACTCATCATGATTTCTTCCACAGCCATTCATTTACCTGCAAAGGCTGAAGTGTCGTTGTTTCTAATTGCTGAGTAGAACTCCATGGTATATATGTACCACAGTTTTTGGATTCATTCATCCAGTAAGGGGCATCTGGGTGGTTTCCATAATTTAGCTATAGTAAATTGAGCTGCTATGAACATAGATTTTTCTGTGTTGCTATAATATGCTGATTCTAAATCCTCTGTAAAAATACCCAGGAGAGGAATAGCTGGATCACTATCCTTATCTCTTTATTAAAAAAAAAAAAAAAAAAGAATATGTACTTGGAGGGAAGAGAATTGGGTGACTTAGGGATTTGTCCTGGTAAAAAGACTAATTTTTCATTATACAGTGTTTAATATCATTGAGTTTACCATGTATATTATTATCCATTAAAATTTTGTTTCATGTTTCACAACTTTCACCCGACATTTGATAAACCTAGATAAGTTTTTTTTTTTTTTAACAACTTTATTTAGTTTTTCACATGGCCTTAGTTGCTCCAACACTTAGTTGTGTACGTGGTGCTGGGGTTTGAACCCGGGTCCTCATGCTTGCCAGGCAAGCGCCAAAACCACTGAGCCACTGCTCCAGCCCCCCTAGATAAGTTTTGAAGTTTTATTTTGCTGTATCAGGGATTGAACCCAGGGACTCCTGACCACTGAGCTACATCCCTAGTCCTTTTCATATTTTGAGACAGGGTCCCACTAAGTTGCTTAGGGCCTTGCTAAGTTGCTGAGCCAGGCATTGAACTCACAATCCATCTGTCTCAGCCTCTGAAGTTGCTGGGATTATAGAAATGACCCACTGCACTGAACTAAAAAGATTTTTTACAAAAACAATTCAAATACTTTAACAATATTTGTACAAATATAATAATAATAACATGTAATAGCTACTCTGACCAAGTTTTAATAAAGTTTAAGAAAGCTATTTTGAGACATTAATTTATCCATCCCTAAAACAGAGATATTATTATGAAGAATGATGAGTAATATTTGTAAGATTTTGTTCACAAACATGTGGAATCATTAAGATGAAATTTTGCACGGGTAGCTCACTCTTGGATGTAAGTAATCTGAGTTCAGTTGCAAAAAGCAATAGATCTCTCCGTTCTGGACATTTGCTACTTACTCATCATTGGATCATTCAGATTGAATTAGACTTGACTCATGGTGATCAATCATGTCTTTTTGTATTGCAGGACTTAATTCATTATCAGATCCTTGGGGACTAAATTTAGCATTAAATATGTTTGCAGCAACAGACAAATTCATAATCTGCCTGTCGGTTCATTCCACTGCCTAGTCATTCTTCTGCCTCTACAGTTGCTTCAACTGAAGAAACAGTAACATCTTAAACAGTAATATATTAATATTATGATGGCAGTTTACAGTTCACAAAACACTTTTATATCTTTCATTGCATTAGATTCCTTTTGCATCCTTTTGGGAGAGGCAAGACAGATAATATGTCTGTCTTACAGGTGTTTGTAGTTAGATCATCTAATCAGGAAGTGGAGAGCTAAGATTTGAACCAGAGTTCCCATTATCCCATTCCATTAAGCTACACATAGTATTTATGGGAGAGCTCAGAAAAGGGTATGCTTGTATGTAAAATATATTTTTATTAAATTTGAATACAAGGATGATGTGCCAACTTCATAATTTGCTTTTTCTGAATGGAATTCATATAGATATGGCTTCCTTTGCAGTTTGAACCTACCTTGGCAATTATAATATTTAAATTCATGTGGGTAACCAAAAAGTGTTCTTGTGTGATGGGAACCATTCATTTTCATAGTCTCATTTATGACTCAGATTTGTGTGGGAGTTGAAAAGAAAAATCCAAAGAAAGAGGAACAGAAAAAGATTTCTTTCTATATTTAAGTATAAATAATAGAAAGAGGATGAGCTAAGTTATAAATAACAGTGAAGTGAAATGTTCTCTGGAAATTCCATGGCAATAGCATTACTGCAGCCTGAGAAATGTAGCTACTTAAAATTCTGGTTTGGAAAACCTGTTTATGGTAAACTAAATGCTTTTTTATTGTTGTTATTACATCAAGTAATTTCCCTAAATTTTTGCAGGGTTATGAATATAATAATTGGGTTTATATATTTCAGTGATTCTAGATGTGTGTTTCAAAATATGTATCATGTATTAAGAAGAGAACCAGCATGATGGTACATGCCTGTAATCCCAGCACCTCTGGAGGATAAGGCAAGAGGATCACAAGTTCAAGGCCAGCCTCAGCAATTTAACAAAACTCTGTCTCAAAATTTAAAAAATAAAAAGAGTTGGGAATGTAGCTCAGTTGTAAAATGGCCCTTGGCATCCCCAAGACAAAAAAAAAAAAAAGAGCAGCAGTTCAAGCTATCATTTGTTGTGTGTTTTACAACAATACAAAGACATGTTTATTATTTTACACACACACAAGTTCTTGTCATGACAAGAAAAATATTATTAGGTTCAAATTATCATCATGATTATTCTTACATATATGCATTAATAAAAAAAATTAAATGGCATCCTCAAGACCAGAGTCCGAGAACTTTGACCATATCCATGTCCTGATTTCATTGCAGTATTTTTCAAAATTTAATGAAGTTAAGTAATTAAGTTAGCTTTGGGGCATTATCCAACTTGTTAGGAGAAAAAAAATAACCCAATCTGAAAAGGAAAAGTCTAAACTTGTGTAAGTCCTGAAAATGTCTTTCTTCATAACTTGAAAGGAAATAAATTGCTCACAGCAGAGTGCTTCTCATTCCTCTTGTTTGGCTCCAACTTGTAGAGACATCCTGCTTCTAAAATGGTTAGAGAGACAAAGACAGGAGTTTTCCAAATCAGAAAAAAGCTCCTCTTGTCTTTGAAAATGTGCCTCTTCAGAACAAGAAACTCAAGTGTCAATTGTTTACTGCATTTTAAATTTTTGAAAGTTTCCATCCAAAGTATTTAGCAAGTTGTAAGCATCCATTTGAAGACTGAACCTGAGTGATTCTACTAATCAAATAATCCTGTAAGGTGTTACTAAATAGCTTTCTCCTCTTTGTACAGATGCTCTGAGAACACTGCAGTTTCCATGTTGGTGAAAAACAGTTGGTGGCAGAGAAAGGAGTTAAAGGAAAGCTGAGGTGGATCTATTAAAGTGCAAATTGAATTCTCCTTTGGGTTTCTGTTTTTCAAGTTGGATTTAGCAAGCCTAGGCTAAAGGAAAGCTGATTACCTTGTGTTTGAGTTAATTTAACTGGAGAGTTTAAGTTGCTTTCAGAAAATATTTGCCCATCTCTGAGATTAACATTTATCAGTCTCTTACTGAGCATTTACCAAATATATATATATATGTGTGGGTCATTTTATGTGGTTTTTATCATGAGTAATGAATTATAATGAGTAGGGCTACTCCAGGGAAATGTTAGCATTGTGAAAAAACAAAACAAGACAAAAACAGACAGGCAATCATGTGAAAGTATAAATTATCAGAGCTACAACATGCAAAAGGCCATAGATACAAGTACATACCCATAAAAAAGCATGCTATTACTGACAACCAAGTGACATGGGAAATCAATTAAACTATAGCTTCAAGAGAAGTCAGATACTACAAGTTCAGCATGCAAAGATCTGAAAGCCAGACTGCAGGTAAATGTAAGTAAAGGCCCACATGAGTAGATCAAGAACTACATATTAGATTCTGAGGGAAAATGTCATAGATACTCCCACTAAGATGTAAAATCTCCCACTCAAAGTCCATGGTCCTTTAACCACCATGTCAACTTATGATCACCTAAATTAATTTAGTTACCAGAAAAAAAGTTGTTATGCATTATGGTTGTACTCCCATGATTTTAAGCTCTGTTGTCTCTCTTGGCTGAGAACAAATGGGCAAATTTAGACATGTAGAGAGCTGATGGATGTTTAAAGGTCAGGAGATAAGCACTATACCCATTCCTGGAACTGAACCAAGGTGCCTGAGTGCTTGACTTCCATGAACATGAGGAGGTTGCTATAGAAATGTTATCATACAGCTGGGATGGTTGGAGTCCTAATAGAACTTGAACTTCAAAGTCCACAGGAAGCATGATTAGAAAGGGCTCTACTTGGTTGCTGAATGTTTACAAGGCAGCTACTTAATCCATCTAATTGCATGTGACTAGTTACTTCTGAGAACCTGAGTAGGGAGAAAACCATGTCACTGCACTTTCTCATTAATAAGGAGAGGTCTAGGGCCTTCTAGGGCCTGGGCATGTAGCTTAGTGACATTGAGTTTGTCTAGCATGTGCAAGGCCCTGGTTTCAAAACCCAGCACCCCCCAAAATCTGAGCAAATATGAATGTGAGACTGAAAGTGGGGGTCTTACAGACATAGACCCTGTTCTCTATCAGTGGGCAATGCCATTGTTTCCATCTATCACCACCATAGGCTTATGATTAGAGTAGGGTTTACCCTGAAGATTTTAGATTGAGACGTGTTCAACACTAAGGGGAGGGGAAGAGTTATCAGTAGTGAGAAATGGGAAAGGAGTTGGAATATTAGGAAAATGTTCAGCCAAAAATAAACAGAAATCCAAAGCTCTGAGGGTAAAAATAAATAGGGGGTTATTTGTCTTAACTAACAAGATGTCTAAATATCAGCAGCTTGCTAGCAGTGGCTAAGTGGTTCCATGAATTCAAAGATTGCATCTTTGATTATCCGAAGCTTCTTCTTGGTCACAATATGGCTGCCATAACTTCTAACTCACATCCAGACTGTAACTGTGATATGGGGCCACCCCTAGCAGCAATGAAAGCTAGGAAAACAAACATTTAGGCTCTTTAGTACCTATAGTAGACTTGGGCAAGGGAGAGTTAAGCAGTACCTAACTCTGGGATGGCAGGTGTCTATGTGTGTTAGTGCTCCAACCTCAAGGTAGACATTACTAATCAACCAGGGCTACTTTTCATTCAGCTTGGACATGACCTTGAAACTCTTTTTTTTTTTTTTTAAAGAGAGAGGGACAGTGAGAGATACAGAGAAAGAGAGAAACAATTTTATTTAGTTTTTCACATGGCTCTAGCTGCTCCAACACTCAGTTGTGTACATGGTGCTGGGGTTTGAACCCGGGTCCTTGTGCTTGCCAGGCAAGCACTGAAACTGCTGAGCCACTGCTCCAGCCCCTGACCTTGAAACTCTTGACAGACTTTCCCAAGAAAGTACTACCGGTTAATAAAAATTGACTAATGAGATGAAATCTATTTGCTAGTCACAAGGTGACCAATGACCAGCTAATATGGTTACTTTTAGCATTCATGTCAGTTTTGAGGTATGGCAAGGAAGTTCTTTTACAAAGATAATAATAAATTCAAATCATAGACACACAGAAAGAGCTGGGATGATCTTTAGACCTGATTCTTCATTTTACAACTGAGAAAACAGAAACCCAGAGTGACTATGTGAGGAATAGAAATTTTGGTGGTCCATTTTCATAATATAGCATTTAGCCTTAATTGAATGTAAGATCCAGTCATAGCCATTTTAACTAGAGCCCTTCCTTTTGCCCACTCAAATTTTAAAATTAACCTATTGCAAAGATTGTAATCTCAAGCTCCTCTTATCAGAGCAAGAGGCAGTGCTACCTTTGGGATAAAACAGGTGATTGCTTATCCAAGTGGGCTTATTCATTAGCACATCCTTTTGCAGAAGTAAAATTTGCCTTACCAAGCTACTTGTGATCACATGTTTGGTTCCTGGCAGCACGCCAGTATTTCTAACAGCTAGGAGTCTTAACCTCAGGCACGCAACCAGCTAGTAGAATGTGGTCCCTTTCAAAGCAGTTTCTTTGAGAAGTTTTGTGCTCATTCTAGTGTGGCTAACACTGTTAAGAAGGAGATCAGGGACACCAAAATGGTGGAGGCAGAACATAAGAAAGATGCTGCTGGGGGATAACACAGGGAGACAGTCTTATGTCCCTGTTTATGATAAGTCCCATTACCAGGACAACTACCTCCATTAAGGACTCATTACCATGACAGCTCTGCCACTGAGAACTTATCACCATGACAACTCCTACCACAAGTTCAGTATTTTATATTAACCAATGGTAGGCAGTATTCTAATTAGATTTTCTAAAGTAACCAATGGGGGGAAATTGGACAATATTCTGATCAGGTATCATAAAGCAACTAATGGAACAAATGGGGTAAGGTCTTCATCTGACCCATATAGGAAAGCGAACATCTCACAGCTCAAAATACGACACTAATTTCCAGATGTTGGAGTCTTGAGCCTTTCTTGCTGGACCCACTCCACTCTACCTTACAGATTGCTATTCTCACCTCCACTTTCAAAAAAATCTGTTCTTTGCCTGTTATTTGAGTATGTCCTGCTCATTTCTTTGTTCAGGATACCAAAGACCTGGACCCAAACTGGACAACTCAATGATAACAACACTACTCAAAACATTTCTGCAGGGCTGGAGCAGTGGCTCAGTGGGTAGAGCACTTGCCTGGCATGTGTGATGACCTGAGTTAGAACCCCAGTTCTCAACTCTTCTTCCATTTTCTCTCAAACTTTCTTCTTTATCCTCAAAATGCCTGTCTCAATCATAAGTTTGACATAAAGTTCTCTCCTTCCTCTCTTATCCCATGTGCTTGCTTGAACCTTATTTATTCTCTGGCTCAACTTCACATTTTAGTCAGGAAAGGCCTGTGATTTAGGACAGAAAGTGATGCACACTTGGAACTCTAAGCTGCTGTGTAAGAAGTCCAACTTCTCTGAGGTCATCATGCTGTGAAAAATGCAAGCCAATGAAAAAGGGAGATGCAGAGTCTCCATCTGGTGGTTTATGTTAAGAACTCCCAGCTCTGGCATCAGGCATGCAAGTGGCAGGCTCAGATCACACTGTCTTTTAGTCTTACTAGCTGAAGCAGAGAAAATCCGTCCCCCTTTGTGCCTGTCTCATATTGTTGACCTATAAAACCTGCAAGTATAATCAAATGGTGATCGTTTTATGCCACTAAGTGAGGGGTGGTTTGTTATGTGGGACTCACACAATGGATCAGGGGATCAGTGGCCACAACCATCAGTGACTAAACCTCAATACAGGCTGATACTTAGGGAGATGGCTTTGGTCCTCCACAGAAGCATGGGTAAATAGAGGACAGAGGGCAAAATAAGCAAACCACTCCATCTGCCACACTACAAATTCCCAGAACCAATGGGAAATGAAAAAGGATTTGGATCAAATATGAAATTAGAGTTTTCTTTTATTTGTATTTTTCTTTTGTGGTGCTGGGAATTGAACTCAGGGCCTCATATATGCTAAATCACCAGTCTGCCACTGAGCTACATCCCCAGCCTTGAAACTGGAGCTTTAAAACAAATGGGACTGAGCTTTAATAACTGTCTGATACTATTTTAATAATTGAAATGATACAACTATAGAATTAAATTGAGGTAACATTAAGGGAGACTGACACAGCAGCAGAGCATGGATGGGTACTGATATTGGGAAAAAAATCAGATTCTGTGTGCACCCCATCAGTTGAATAACCAATCATCACACTGGTTGCACAATTACTTATCATCCACAGAGTGGCGTGGTTGGCATGCAGGTTCTGGATTTCATCACCTTGGATTTGAACACTGCATGGACCAGTTGTGTGATCTTAAGCCTATCATGTGAACTCAGTTGGTTTCCTGTTTGCAAAGTGGGGCTAATGTATGCTGTGTCACACAGTACTGAGTCTTAAATGAAATAATATCTGCATACATTCAAAAAATAAAAAGAGCTGCTTTTTTTCATAGCATATCCCTTTTTCCTCCCCTGCATGTGTACTCCTCCAGGTAAGCACTCCTGCTTCTCAGTTCCCTAGGTCAATACTTCCCCACTTGTGAGTGTGCAGTTCCTCCCTACTCTGGAGCCACTGACCATGATAATGTGAGATTTTTTTAATACCTGGAGGTCCTGCTAGGCCCACTCTGTTTCACACTGCATCCACTTTCCATGCAGCTTCTCAGCAGTGACTATCAGATCCATCTTCTTTCTATCCAAATAACTTTTTTCTCTTTCTCATAGCCCTCTCACGCAGTGACTGCCCATTTTCCTTAGGGACCACCAGATATAGTTGCTTCAGACCTTCATCTTCCCTTGACTGTTTTCAGCAATGGTAGACTGGAACACAGGCTTCACCCAGCTGCACAAAGCCCTAATGGCAGATTTGTTTTTAAATTTCGTCATAAACTTATTAGTAGTAAAATGTACAATTCTTAGTGTACAGCATGATGAATTTTGACCTGTGTATATATCCCTGTAAATTACCCAGATCAAAATTTAGAAAAATTTTGTCACCCCAAAAGCCCCTCTTATATTAAAAAACGTATTTTATTTATTTCCCAGTCAATAACCTCCTCCCTTAAAGGTAATCAACATTCTAACTTTTAATAGCATAGATTTGTTTCACTTGATTTTGAGCTTCTTATACATACATTCATATCATAGATAGTCTTAAATATCAGGCTTAATTTGCTCAACATCACATCTTTGAGATTTAGCCACGGCATTGCACGTAACAGAATTTGTTTCTTTTGATTGTTGAGTGTACTCTGTTGTAGAGATACACTACAGTTTGTGTGTGCAAAGTCACTTTGCTTCCAGTTTTGGGCAATAAAGCTGCTATCAATATTCATATATGCTCTTTTACTACAAATAAATTAATTTGGACATGGTTGCCAATGTTTTGGGGGCAGATCACGTGGCATTGAGGGCCAGGAAAGAAGAGAAACTTGAGTTAGAGACCATTCAAGAGAGGCAAGTCATAGGGCCTAACCTATAGGTTTCACTCAGTGCTGGGAGCAGAGGCCAAGCAGAGACATACGACCCACATAGCAGCTGTGCCCACCAAGGAAGTAGTAGTGTGTGCTTCTAGGGGATTCTACATTCTTTTTCCTGACTGATTGCTTTCACCTTGGGAGTCTTCAGTCATAAAGTATTTAGCTGTCAAAACACTATCAGCTGAGAAGTATGGATAATCTATCAGCAATGTAACCCACAATTAGTGCAGTTGTGAGTCAAGAGTCACCCAGGAGAATACAATAGACCCAGAGCCCTTCTCTCTCCCTTTTTGTTCAGCTTCCCCTCCAGACGCATGCTAATGGACTATTTCCTTTCTGCTTTCTCCATGCCCAAAAGACCTGCTCTCAAATCCCTCAGTCACAACTAGAGTGCTGCAGTGTTGGTGGCCCTTCTGTAGTATTTTCAGCCTACCAATAGGAAATTGTAGGAAGAGTAAAGGGATTGCACATGGTGGAATTTCAGACATCAGAGGCAGGGAAAGTTGAAGAAAGAGCCATGGAGACATCACATTCTCCAAAATCTCACCTTTGCCTGCCCATATTGGAGGAAGAACTGCTGATAACACAGCTCTGCCCATCTGACTTGACTATTAGGATCAAGCTCAAAGTCTTTATTCTGCCCTCACAGACCCTATTTACCTCTAGGCCTTTGCCCACCCTTCCTTCAGCTCATTCTGTCCTCACCAGCCATCTCTCCACCCTTTTACAAGTTCCTTGTCTCAGCCTGCTTGCACACACTGCCCACCACCACCATCCTTCCTCTCTTGCCAATTCTTTTTATTCTTTCTTCTTAACAGTGTTATTCCTGACCCTCCATTCTATGTAAAGTTCACCTCAGAGACTTGTTGTCCTTCCTAACTCAGGATCCTTCATTGTTTAAAAAGACATTTTTAGAAAAGTTTTAGGTTCACAGCACAATGAAGAGGAAAGCATAGATGCATATGCATAGTCTCTCCTATTATCAACATCCTCCACCAGAGTGCTTTATGTTTTACTATTTGATGGACCTACACTTACATGTCATAATAGCCCAAAGTCCATAGTTTACATTAGGGTTCATTTTTGGTGTTGCACATTCTATGGTTTTAGGCAAATTTATAATGATGTGTATCCACTATTTTAGTATCATACAGAGTAGCTTCACAGCCTAAAAATCAGTATTCTGTCTATTCATCTCTCCCACTGTCCAACCCCTGGCAATTGTTGATCTTTTAAACTGGCTCCATAGTTCTGCCTATTCCAGAGCATCGTACAGTTGGAATTATAGTAGGTAGCCTTTCAGATGAGCTTCTCTCAGTAACATGCGTTTATGTTTTCTCCATGTCTTTTCATTACCTGATCACTTTTTTTTAGTACTGGATAATAATCTCTTTGTCTGGATGTACCAAAGTACATTTTCCATTCACCTGTAGAAAGACATCTTGGTTACTTGGAAGTATAGGCAATCGTGAATAAAGCTGCCTATAAACATCTATGGGTAGGTATTTGTGTGGACATAAATTTTCAATTCCTTTAGGGTAAATTCCAAAGAATGCAACTGCCAGAGCTTATATGAAGAGTATGTTTAGTTTTGTAAAAAAACTGCCAACTTGTTTTTCAACATGTTTGAATCATTTGCAATCACACCAGTAATGACTGAGAGTTGCTGTTGCTTCACATCCTCATCAACATTTGGTATTGTAAGTGTTCCAGCATTTGGCCATTCTCATAGGTGTAAAGTAGTATCTCATGGTTTTAATTTGCATTTCCTTGATGACATCTGATTTCAATCATATTTTCCATCTGCATTCTGTCTTCGGTGAAGTGTCTGTTATGGTATTTCACCTGTTTTAAAATTAGGTTGTTGTTTTATTATTGTTGAGTTTTAAGAGTTCTTTGTATATTTTGAACAACAATCCTTGATCATATTTGTCATTTGCAGATATTTCTCCCAGTCTGTGTCTTCTCATTCTCTTGACACTGTATTTTGCATAGCAGAAAATTTTAATTTAATGATGTCTGCCTAATCAATTCTTTCTTTCATGGATCATGCCTTTGTTGTCATATCTAATAAGTTATCATCATACCCAAGGTCATGTAAGTTTTCGCCTGTGATATCTTCTAGGAGTTTTATTGCTCTGCATTTTACATGTAGGTTATGACCCATTTTGAGTTTATTATTGTGAAGTGTATAAAATTTGTGTCTAGATGCATTTTTTGCACATGGATATCCAGTTGTACCAAACCATTTGTTGAAAAGACTACCTTTTCTTCCACTTGATATTTTGAAAGTTACTTGTGTGAGAGTTGATTGATGTCTGCTTCCCTATTGGAATATATACCACATTCAGACAAGTTATGGATTTTCACTGCCTGGCTCAGGGGTTTACACATCATATACACTTACTCCAAACTTGTGAAATTAAGGAAATAAACAAATGGTATTTGGCTTTTATTATGACTTTTACCTTAAAGTGGAACATCATTATCATCATTATTGTTGTTATTTTTAATGGGCTTAATTCTTCAGTTATTTCATTTAAAAATTGCCCAAAATTTCTGGGTAAAAATGATGGTAGGATTGTCCCTTCTCTTTAGAAGACATTTTTTAAAGAATAAAACAGAAAAGATGGTTTTGTCAAGCACTGAAACTGAGTTGAAATTAACTGTTTAATCTTTGGGTCCAGCACTGAATTCTGATATTGAAGCCAGCAATTCTGACTTTTTCCAAGTCTAATAATCTAGTTTGTAGACCATTCAGCTCCTAACCTTTCCTTCCTTATTTTACCATCTGTCTTCAGTGATATTTGTTAAAGCTTCCACCAAAAGGAGGATTACAGAAACCCCCATTCCCGAAAGTCCTCAACCCACACACAGCACAACACAGAGGCATTTTTTACAGGAGTCCTATAAAAATGACTCTTGCACCTCACCTGGGTTTTTTTAATCTAGGCCCTGGAATATGGCAGCTCTCAGCTACGTAGGTTTATAAGTGGCATGGATCTAGAGGCAAACAAGCCTCAGGTTCAGTTGCCACTTTGCCAGACTGTGTGATCTAGATAAGATGCTTCATTTATCAACAAGCTTCAGCTGAGCTCTGTGAGTAATAGATGTCTACTTAAAAAACTATCTAGTATGGTCAGAGCATATTCAGACAGAAAAAATAAAAATAGAAACATAAAAATAAAATAACAAGACAAATTATTTAAAATTCTCTGTACCTCAATTTCCTCATCTATAAAATGGGGATAATAATTACAGTTCCTATCTCATAAGCTTGTGAGGATTAAATGATTTTATTTGTATAGAACTCTGTTAAAACAGTATTAGGCCCTTTGGCTAGAACATCCATCTTCCAGTACTTCACCTTAAATGACAAACACAAAGGAAAAGAGAAGAGGCACCAAAATATGTTCTCTACGCCCTTTAGAAAGCATAGAGTTATTCCTTGTCTCCACAAACATGTAAATGTTCATGAAATATACAGGAAAGATACTGTAAATATTAAGGGAATGAGTTCAAAAAGAAATGCAAAAAAAAAAAATTCTACCATGGCAAAATTGGAAGAATCTAGCATTACCGAGCATGCTATTGACATTGTTATAAACTTAAAACAAGGACAAGATTCTTGCCAATAGAATTAATGTTTGTATTGAGCACATTAAGTACTCTACGAGCTGAGAGAGCTCCCTAAAACACATTAAAAAATGATCATAAAAAGGACAGCATAGAGAAAAGTACCTGGGATCAACTGAAGCGCCAGCCTGTTTCAGAGAAGCACACATAGAACAGTTGAAAGGAGCCTGAGCTGCAAGAACCTATTCCCAGTGGATTGAAAACAAAATAAAACAAACAAAAAATATCTGAACCATAAAAAAATGTATCTTAATTGAGTAAAAGTATGATGTCCTCTCCCCCAAAGAAATATTTAAAGAAAAAATAATAATAATATTGGGATACATGATGTTGATTTTACAGATGATTAAGATTTACTTTCCTCATCTTAAAATGGGTTAATAATGGTGCCTCCTCATAGGGTGGTTGTGAGATTTAAAGTTCACAGGGTGGGTCCTGGTATACAGTAAGAGGTCAGTAAATGCTAGATGTAGTTATTATTGACATCGTTGCTATTACACAGCACCTGAAGGGATTGGGGGTTTTGTTGTTGTTGTTTGTTTGTTTGCCATGATGGGATCAAATTCAGGGTCATGATCATGCTAGGCAAGCTGTACCATTGAGCTACACTTGTAACTCATGAAGGAATTATTTAACTTTGGATCTTGCAAAGATATCAAAAGGATCTTTTTGAAGTTTTTGAACTCAAACTCTGCATAGAAGTTAATAGACAATTCCTAAGGCAAAGCATAAATGACCTATAAAAGAATGTCGTGAATCTAATGTTAGTCTATGGTTCCTCTTTCTCAGCAACATCCTTAGCCCAGAATGGATGGGTGAAACATTGCTGACCCTGGTAAGTTGATATTTGGTGGGTTCTTGCTGCACTGGTCCCAGTCTATTGACATCTTGGTTTATAGGCCCTGGAGCTGACTCTCTGACCTTGCTCAACTCCTGGCCAGGGAACATACTTGGGGAGGTGGGGCTTTACTCAGTTGGGGGAGGAGAGGCTTCAGTTTACTCAGACTTTAACCAGACTGTGCCAGGGACATGGTCTGCTGAGCCTCCTCTGCTTTATCAACAGAGTTTTCTTCCAGGATAGACAGAGCATGGGGGTTTGAGAGCCCTGCTGGAAGCGGGGATAGGGGAAGTGGTTGGTTTGAATCTTCTCTAGAAAACAATTCTCCATTTGAGTCACAACAAGACACTTATGACTAGAAAGCCGTTCCCAGCAATAGCCTCTGGATAGAATAGCTCACGATGCCTCGTTGCTGCTCATCACAGTGTTAGTAGATACTTTGTGTCCAACATCTGGAACAGCAGCATCCCATCTGGTCCTCCTGCAGCCATGTAAGAGACACAGGATAATTATAAAGCTTATGAATTTTACAGGTAAGGTGACTAAAGCCAGGGGATATCCTTCACTCAGGAACAGCCAGTTAGCAAGCAGAGAATATGAGTGCAGTTTCTCTAAGTCTCAAGGCTTTTCTCTTTCTTCTGGGTCCTGTATCATTTGGCTTCATGCTCCTTTTCCCAGTCATCTATATTAGTTTATTTTTGTCTTCCTTTTTAAGGTGAAAGTCTCAGAAGTCTCATTCATTGTTCCCTCCCAGTATTTGGTACAGAGCACCCTCCAAAGACTGGGGCAGCTGGAGCCCTACTCTGAGGTTATGTCCAGAGGGTCTGCTCTAGGCCCCTGAGTTGCACCCTCCCCATGGAGTAAGGAGTCCACAAGGCCAAGGGGATATTCTTACCCAGTGCCCACTTCTACATACACTATAAGTACCCAGAAGCCAGAAATTCCCTCACCAAATGACCCCAAAACCACTTCCAGGGCCCATGTGGGTCTCTTACTTTCCCAAAGACAGATCACAAGCCACTACAAGACTCAAGGCCCAAAAGTGGCCAAGGGACAGAACATATAAGTAAGGTTCCTCAGAATGCTGGACAGACAAGGTAAAGTGGGTAAGAGGAAAGAGGGTTTCTGTGAGGTCTAGGAACCTGGGGATGCAGAGTTTTCTACATGCCACTGAGCATTAATGCAGAATGCCCTGAAAGTATACATTTGAATGTTGCTTTCCAGGACTTTAGTTTGTTTGATTTGTAACTGAAAATATAGATTATATGGTATGTGAGTCTCCAATCATTCTTTAGCTCACAGCCTGACTAATGTTAGGGGCAGGTATCTGGTCAACCACTAAATACTGGCTAAAGTTTAAATGAATGAAAAAAATGCTCAAAAGAATGAATAAAGTTCAAACCCACACACAGAGATCCTATAGTGGCAGCTCTGGGCTAATTTTCATAGACAGTAAAGCAGAACTCAATCAGTCTGGGTTCACACAATCTAAGTGACAAGCTTGTTCCATGATGAGTTGAAACAGGCTGCCCAGGGATTGCTGTGGGGCAGTCAGCCTCTGTACAGAGATCTAGAACACAGGTTTGAGCTTTTTCACCACCACTCTTCAACCACTAACTGTATGAGTGCTTATAGCATTAAGGAACACTATGGTTTATAACTGGCTTCATCCTATTTTTCTAAAAACTATGGAACCTATGGGTAGGCCCCATCAAGAAACTATAACAAATGAAGGGAAAAAAAGAGTTAATTCCATAAAATGCAGTAACTGCTAAGTCAACTCGTTTTAAAACATTTTAGAGATTTTAAGGTCAAGAATTAATGGTCTGTTTACTTCAAAAGAATCAATTTATTTCTTCAGCATTCATTTTCAGAATCAATCATTTTGCATCACCTACAGAACTTAAGAAATTGAACTTTGATAGCACATTACCGTAAAACACTCATCAGTCTAAGCATGTCTTCCAGCTACCACAAGTCTTTTTCACATAAACCCCAAAGATAATTGATATCTTTTTGCTTTGCTTGAAGTGTAATAGGCAGTAATAATGTGGAACTGTATAGGCATTCTAAAATGAGTAGCAAAGAAACAGGTATACGGGGATCAAGTCACACCAGCAAGCATCTAGACAGAACCTACATGAGCCAGGCAAGTGCTAGGTTCTTCCAGGAACTTCCAGTGAAATTCAGCAATGTTGGCAGCAGTTCAAAAAAAAAATGCATAGAATTTTTGCTTTTACCTCAGCTGACTTGTTCCTTCAAGATGAATTTGTTTGGTGTCCTGAAATATTTACACTGAAAAGTTAGAGGGTAATAATTAAGCACCAATGTTTCTTTGGTCATATTTGTTAGGGTTCAGCTTTGTAAAAACTTCCAAATGATTTAACCTAAGTGCTGACACTATTGTTCCAATGGTGTAACTAATAGTCTGAGTGATCTTGGGCAAGTCACTCCACCTTCCCAAGTTTCAGTTTGGATAAATGATCCATAAGGCAGTCTCCAATGTTAATCAACACCACCAGGGATTCAGGCAGATCAGCTGTTTGACTTCAGAAGACAAATCCTCTAGAAGAATGAGAGCATTTAGTGTCCAGCTTGTTGGCAGCTGCACAACCAGTAAATAATGTTGGGGGCAGATTAGTAAGGGAGCCATGGGTAGACAGAACCATGGTAATTCAAGTCCCTAAGCATCCTATTTACTAAGAAGAGGCTGAATTAGTAAACATTAAAATTACAAACTCATCCCAAATTGGATTTCAGGTTGAGTGTCATTACTGGAGTAGAGGAGAAACAGCTGCAGTCCAAGGCTCTCCTCAACCTTCAGCACTAATTGGATCAAGGTTAAATTCTCCCAAAGACTCCCATATTTTGCATTGCATCTGCCTGGATATAAAAAGAAATTTAGCAGAGACTACTAGTTTTTGCAGGGGAATAGAGCAGGGATCTGGTTCTCCCACTCCAAACCTTTCACTGACTACAAATTTGACCTGGAGCAATTCTTTTTCTATGATCATGAAGGTCCTGCACACTTCTAATATTTTTTAATGTATTACTCATACCTAATAAGAATCAGGTCAAAATTAACACTCAGGCCAGCGTTTAGAGTAGTAGTTCCAGATCTTGCCTGCATAATGGAATCTCCTCAGAATCTTTAAAAATGACTGATGTTGTATCCTACCCAGAGATTCTAATTTAATTGGTCCAAGAGTCACCTGGAATTTAATTTCAAATGCTCCTCAGAGTACTAATGGACATTCAGGTTGCTTCAGAGAGAAGGGTATGTGGTGCACACAGCACACAAGCTACCCAAAAGTCATCCATAGCCTGATTTTCCCTTGTCCTGTCTTATAAGGCCAGAAAACTAAAACATTTATCTACCTGGACTCCTTTGTAACTAAAAGGTCCATTAGGCTATTTCTGACTTGTGATATGCAAGTGAAATTCACTGTACAGAGATCCCTAGAAAGATTTTTAAAGAAACTGGCTTGGCTAGCATGTCCTTCAGCTTCTTGCCCTTTGTTTTCTTTATGCCTGAATTATAGATGTCATGCCTGGAGCTGCAGAAGCCATATTACAATCGTGTAGACAGGTACCAAACACTATCCTAAAGATAATAGAACAAGAAGAGAGAAGGGGCTGAATCCTTGGAGCATCCTGACCTGTGACATCTGTCCTGTTGCTTCCTTGAACTATGAGGTAAATAATCTCTTAACTTATTTCAGCCACTTTCCTCTGGCATGCTGCCCAACACCATCCTTAAATGAGTCAAAAGATAAAAGGTATTAATAATAAATGCTTCAACTTCTTAAGGTCACCTCAGCTTCATGGTGTGGAATCAGAGTGAGGGACAGCTTCCCTAGCTGAAAAGTAGCCATCACACCTAAAATGTTTATACTTAAACCAAGAGATCTGTGTTTTGATGGCTGCAGGAGATTCCCCCAAATAGCCTGTACATTGACAGAAACATCTGGAGCCAAGGTACTTGGTTAAGCTTATGGTTCTTGGAAAATTGTAATATTCAATTACTGTCTGATCCCAGTCCTACTTCTACTCCTTGACTGGGTAAAAGTCTTAATGTGTTCAAGAGTACAAGAGCAGGGAGCTAAAAGATGTGTGCAGAACAAGTGTTTAATAAATCTCAGGGAATGTCTAAACATGATACTGTCTCAAAGGCAGGATCCTAGCATAGCAGGCCTTTACAAATAGCCCAGATAACACATGTTACTGGGGTGGAGGTGGGATGGAAATGAGGGTAGTTAGCTTCTCTTGCTGTCTTGACTTCTTTCCTTCTCCTCTAAATCTCCTTTCTATACCCACACTTTCATGCTCACAGAAAAGAGACAAGTGTTGGCCTTTCTTATGTCCCCTGCACTTAGGGTATCTAGCAGATAGTAGGTGCTCATTTTACATCTTTGTTAAAAATGAACCTTAATCCTCACACTCTGTTTACACTCCTCTACATGCAACCGCCATCACTTTTCCTTCTTGTGTGGTAATAAATCTAGTCTGTTTCAGCTACTAGGTTGTGTTTTATTCTCCAGGTCACCCTACTGCCATCCCCACCCATTTCTTTCTTTCTTTCTTTCTTTTTTCTCATTAAGCTTTTGTTTTAATGGGTCTCAATATTCTGTAACAGATTTGGGGGTCCACCCATTTCTTGATGCTAGTGCTAAGAAAGAGAAACAGAAAAACAGTAGATGAGACACGTGGGTCAAAGGAGATGATTTTTGTTTTTGAGGACATGTTTCTGATGGCAGGAAACTAGGAAAGAAAGAAAAGCTGAATATTCAGAACAGAGAAGGGAGAAACAAGATGAAAGGAGACCCAAATCAGGTTACAAGCAGACGGTTGTCCTTTGAGAAGAGAAGGAACATTTCCTCTACTCAAACAGGAGAGAAGAAAGACCCTATGTCAATAGATTTTGTGAGTTCTGTTTCTATTTTTCTAACAACTAACCAGTAAGCCACATCCGCAGCCCCTTTTTATCTTTTGTTTTATGACAGGATCTCACTAAGTTGCTGAGGCTGGCCTTGAACCTGTGATCCTTTTGCCTCAACCTCCCAAGCCGCTAGGATTACAGGTGTGTGCAATCACACCAAGCTCCTGAGAGCTATATATTTTTGTCCTCAATTTAGAGAGCAGGCAATGAGGCCTGTGACTTTGTGTACAAAAGTGAGAAAACACACTGTGCAATATTATTAAAAAGAATCCTTTTACTATATCCTGCTAATTCCCGCACTAAAATTTCCATATCATTTTCCTTTTGTTCATGTTCCTCCCAACAGAGCCATCATTCTCTAATTCCTGATAGTCAGAACTTCTATATATTTCCTTTTTATCAGAGTGATTCCGGGGGGAAATTGAGACAACAAAATTTCAAATATTAGACCATGCCTTGTCTTCTGTCAAAGTAACCAACACTCATAGCATTAAAAATGTGGAGTTTCCCTGCAAGTAATCACATGGGAGTGTCTTTGCAAAGCAATGACTTTAACATTATGGAATTTTGCCCACATGGGAATATTGCTATTTGTTGAGGAATTGTCATGTTCTTATAATGGGAAAGAGAATAGACAATTTTGCAAACTATATTCAATTTTTTTCTATTAGATGTATAATCATATATTAGCACATCTTTATGGTCCCAAAGCAATGGTTGACCAGAGCATGGGGCTCACTGACTGTTGAGAGAAGGCTCACATTCGTTTGAAAAGACAAAATAAAAAGAGGGATGTTGGAGTGTAGGGATAGTAGAGAAATTTTCCTAGATTTACCTGACATCATAAAAATTATCCTAGTTCATTTGGTAAAAGTGATACCATGCTTCCATCCAGGGTGTTGGGAGACAATTCTAATGAATTTAAACATGTAAAAAGAAAAGGAAAGTAAGAGGTGCCAAATATAGAGAGAAAATAGCAAAAGATATTGAGGCTATAAACATATATGCTCTTGGGTTGTAATTTTCTCTACCACTGGGCATCTAACCTCCCAGTAGATATTCATCTTTGTTGACCTTTGGCTCCCCCATGATTTCCAGTGAATTTAGAGTTCTAACAGATTTGTTCAGTGGTCTTCAGTCAAGATCACAATGAAGACAAGCCAAAAACCCCATTTGCTCTTACTCTGTTTGTAGTTACCTCCACTTTCATCCAGCTTTCTATTAATGCCACTGACTTCTGGATAATAAGTATAAGAAAGAAAGTGATTGTTATCAAGCACCCTAAAGAGCTCAATGTTATCACCAATATATGAAATTATGTGCAGTCCCACTTGTGAACTCATTAATCTCTGTTTTCCAGTGGGAGGTGTACAATGACAAAGAGGTCTCTAATAGCTGTTCAGCTGCAGCATCACTGGGCCACAGGCTCACTAACCTGAATGGAATGGGAATGCATACAGTGGGGGGAAGGGGTTGAGCTAATCAAAGTACAAGACTTGTTGAGAATTTATTGATATGTTGTTAAATGTGTTGCAGCTTTTCCCAGTATGATGGTTGTTTGTTTATTGATTTTTTTAAAGAAGCTTTCAATATTGTGGTTTGTTTATCATGGAGGTTTGAGTTGTTGAAGTTAACCTCAAAACTGATGTAATTAACTGGTTTTAGTTTGCTCTCTTTAATTGATGTTAAAATGCAGAACAAAAAAGAATGTGTGTATAGGCGGAATTTTGTAGTTAGTTGAATGTAGCTTCTGGTTTTTAGAGCCTTCTGGTTACTCAAACAATAACTTTACAAATATTAGCTCTAATCTGATTATTAGTTTTATGATGATTACTTTATCATTATGGCTAATTAACAGCTATGTAAAAACTCATTTTAATCATATTTTTCCTGCCTAAAAATCAGCAAATGAACCGTAATTACTACCAAATTGCTTGAGTTATGATAAGCCTCTTCCTGTCTAACATTGTCAAAAATGAAAAACTTTAAGGGCTAGAGCAGTGGCTCAGCAGTTTACAGCGCTTGCCTGGCATGCACAAGGACATGGTTTCAACCCCCAGCACCAGGTACACAATGAAGTGTCGGAGCATCAAAAAAGTCACGTGAAAAACTAAACAAAATTGATTCTCTCTCTCTCTCTCTCACTGTGCCTCTCTCTCTTTAAAAAAATGAAAAGTTAAAATGTAACACTTTATTTCTACTTTTTAAATAAAGTATGAACGTATGGTCTCTACCCCCCTTCACAACACTGGGGAATGAGTTGCCCACCCTTCTGCCCAATAATATCTGAAACCTGAAGAAATTGCGTAAATTCATATGGACTATATTTTTAACCATTTTTCAAATGGCTATTTGTTATTAGTATGACATTGGGGGGATCATGGAAGCATTGAGATGTAAAGACCAGTGCTTACTTCCTCAGTTGGTCCTTAATGGCATTGCACACTTACTATTTCATCTTGGAACTGAAATTATAAGACATGTCTTGTAGATTCTTCAATGTACTCAATATCAGTAATATAAGCGAAGCAACCAAGTATCTATCTATCACCTTTCAGTCACTGTATGAGTCAGAATAGCCCATTTCTTTGAATTTCACAGCACATCACACCATCTCCCCAATTTTTTGTCATAGCAAGTGTCAAAAGACAGTGCCACGAGGGGTGTTAGATGTCAGGAGGGGGTGTTAACAGTAATGGAGGACTAAGAAATGTGGCAGCTTTTCTGAGAGGTCTGGAGGTACTGGGAATTCTAACAACCTTAGTTCTAAATCTCAGTTCTGCCACCACCAACTCTGTGAGATTGTTGTTTTCCATTTCCATTGGCATGTGAGACCTGAGTTTGGCCAATGGTTCTTAGGTTCTTTGGAGCTATGGTCTCTTTGGAAACGCTGGAAGCTAGGGCTTTTCTCTCCTGAAATCTGTGTATGTGCACTTGTACCCCCAGTTCCCAGCCCTCGATTAAGTGATCTCTATGAACCATTCAAGTCCTAGCCTTGTTGAGAGTTCTGATGCTTCTTACAGATAGCCAATAAATATATTTAAAAAAATGTTCAACATCTCTAGCCATCAGGGAAATGCAAATCAAAACTAAACTGAAAATTCATCTCTCTCCAATAGGATGGCAAACATCAAGATACAATAAATGCTGGAAAGGATGAAAGGAGAAAGGAACTCTTATGCACTGTTGATAGGATTGTAAATTAGTCTAATCACTATGGAAATCAGTATGGAGGTTCCTCAAAAGACGGGGCATGAAACCAGCATGTGACCTAGCTATTCTACTCCTCAGTCTTTACCCAAAAGAATTAAAGTCAGCATACTGTACTGATATGTGCATATCCACGTATATAGTAGCACAGTTCATAAAAGCCAAGTTATGGAATCAACCTAGAAATTGTGGTATATATACAGAATGGAGTTTTATTCATCCATAACAAAGAATGAATTATGTCATTTGTAGGAAAATGAATGACACAGGAGAGTATGGTGTTAACCAAAATAAGCCAGACTCAGAAAGTCAAGGTTTGTATGTTTTCTCTCATGTTGAAATTAGAGAGAAAAAAGAGGGAAGAGGATCTTGTCAAAATAGAACTAAGACTAGTAGGGTAAAGGAAGGGAATAAAGGGGATCAACAAGGGGAGGACAAGGGGAGGTACTGGGAATTCAAATAGATCAAACTGCCATGTGCATGTATGGTTATGTCACAATGAATTCCACCGTTGTCATTATTATGCACCAATGTAATTATTATTCACCAATGTAATTATTATGCACCAATATAAAATTTTAAAAAGAAAGTTCTGATGCTTCTAAGTAGAAAAGTCCATTACTTAAATTTTGAGGAGTGAATTAGAAATGTTGCCATCCTTCATAACCCTGTGGGTACAGAAGTCAAATGCTACAAAGAACAACTCTAATCTAGTTTAATTAACCTAGTTAATGAACCATGACTTATAAATTACTGAACTGAATACATTTTAATATTTGATGATGAAATAATCTTACATTGGAATAAGCAGATGAAATCTTTATCATCTAGGGTATTCTACAAGCCTGCACATCTAAAAACAGAACAAAACAAATTAAAAAAACAACTGCAGAACTGATATACTCTGAATCCCAGTTTCTCTAATTTTATATATTAAAATTACCTGGAGCATTTGCTAAAACACAGATTGCCAGACAATTACCCTGGAGGTTCTCACTCAGTAGACATGGGTGGTACCTGAGAATTTAGAGTTATAAAAATTTACCAAAAGAGTCTATGGTGCTGGGCCAGGGATCAAACTTTAAGAACCACTTGTCTAGCAGGAAAGTCAAGAATAAATGAATGGGATGCAATTAAACTAAAAAGATTTTGCACAGCTAAAGATTTAGTCAAGAGTATCAAGAATGGTAGAAAATCTTTGCCTGCTACACCTCAGAAAGAGGGCTAATATCCAGAATATACAAAGAGCTAAAAAAGCTAAACACCAAAATCACAAATAATCCAATCAATAAATGGGCTACGGATCTAAAAAGAAACTTCTCACCAAAGGAAGTCCAGAAAGCCCGTAAATACATGAGAAAATGCTCTATATCATTAGCTATAAGGGAAATGCAAATCAAAGCTTCAATGAGATTCCACCTCACTCCTGTTAGAGTGGCAAAAATGAAAAATTCAAACAATAACAGATGCTGGAGGGGCTGTGGGAAAAGAGGAACACTGTTACACTGCTGGTGGGACTGCAAACTGATTCAGCCACTCTAGAGAGCAGTGTGGAGACTCCTCAAAAAATTAGGTCTGGAACCACCTTATGACCCAGCTATCCCACTTCTGGGTATTTTCCCAAAAGAGTTAGAATAAGCATATTATAGAGATATGGCTTCATCAATGTTTATAGCAGCTCAATTTACTATAGCTAGATTATGGAACCAACCCAGATGCCCCTCACTGGACAAGTGGATTCAAAAATTTTGGTACATATATACAATGGAATACTACTCGGCCATTAAAGAAAATATTATGGCTTTTGCAGCCAAATGGATGGAGATAGAAAGAAATATGCTAAGTGAAGTATCCCAATCTCAGAGACTCAAGGGCAGAATGTTTTCTCTCATTTACAGAAGCTAGATTACATCTGGAAATAGTATGTTAGATGGCTAAGGTAATAAAAACCTCAAATTGTGTGAATTTTTACACAAACAGGGGGATCATTGCCTAGGATACCTGGAGGTGTAGGGTACAGTGTTGGGGGGGGGAGAAATTAGGAAGAATATATAGGAGGCTAGAGGGTGGGAGTATGGGGGAATCATCTCAGGATGAGATATCTGACCTCCATGAGATACCCATTTAACTCAGGAGTTCATCTGGGGGAAACACAGAATCACAGGGAAACCAAGGGGGGCATCCATGACATGGTATCAGCCTTGGATAACTATGTAAATATACATTTTTTTCTTGATTGTTTGACAATGATTCCCCCTCAATTGTAACTCCATATTCATCTATTAAAAAAAAAAAAAACCACGTGTCTAAAGCTAATGTCATCAACTGGCTTTACAGTACCATCTTCACACTAACACTTAAATTGAACACCTCTGAAACTCGTTAGCAATCATTCATCCCCCCTTAAATTCCTTCTCTCTCTCACACACACACACACACACTATCCCCTTCTTCTGCCCCTTCCCACCTAATGCTGTCATTGCTCAGGATGAAAGCAAGGGTAAGGCAGGATGTAGTTCTTGTTTTGTTCTCCCACAGAGTCCACCAGGGTCTGCAAACCTTATTGCCTTGATATGAAATGGAATGAAATTCAAAATAAAGGAAATGAACTAAATGACTTTTAAAATCTATTCTGGTCCTACGATTTTATTATTCAAGGCTATATCTTCAACCTGAACTTTGTTGTCTTCTCCATGCCAAACATCAGCTAACTGCTTACTAGACCCATTTTCCCTGTCCTCATGGGTACTCATCTGCATTGTATTTCCCAGACTCACTTGCAGTAAGATGTAGTCATGTGAATAATTTCTAGTCCATTCAATGAACAAGACTTCTGGAACTTCCCACAAAACCACCCAGGCACCTTCCTCCATGCTCTTCCCCCTCTACTGGTTTTAAGCAGATTAGTGTGGAAATTGAGGTTGATGTACCCATGAAAAGAAAAGAGGCTGGGTTTCCAATCGCTGCTTAGAGAAGAACTGCCCCCATTAAGACCTGTTTTGAACTTTTAAAGGCGAGAAAGAAACTTCTGCACTATAAATCCACTGAGATTTGGGAGAGACCATCTGTTCTTGCAGCAAGCACACATGGACCTAGTGCTGAGACTACTTGTGCCAGGAGTTGGGGAAGGGTATCTGTGATCATCTCTGTTCTTCTCCTTCACCCTCCTCATGGGTAAAAACCCGTCTAATCAAAACAGAAAGTCAATTTCTTCCATTGTCATACTAAGTAACCCATCAAGGCCTTTAAGTCTGTCACCAACTGATCTCTTTTGCCTGTATTTCACGAAGCCCACATCCTGTGACTGAAGAGAGATGTTTGCCATTTAAGTGAACAGACTCTTTGAACACAGCTCTCTGTTCGTCAGGCACATCCAATGCACATACACAGCACATGGACTTCTTCAGGAGAAGGCTTTCAGAGGCATCAGTGCCCCCAAAGTCTGAAAATCTGCCACTGCATGAGTTCCATTCATCTTTCCTGGAATTGTTTGCATTTCCTGGGGCCTTCATTTTAGCTGAGGACAAGTTGATTACATGGTTACCATGTAGCCTCTCTAAAATCAGTGCCAAGATTCACACACAGGAAAACTCCAAATTCTGTGTGTTATATACCAATTTTTTTAACCAGTGGATCCTCAATTAGTTTGAGTAGAATATGCCACCACTAAACTACACAGCCCAGATTCCTTGCAACTCGGAATGGGAACAAGACTCATCTAACCAGTGTGGTATAAATAGAATCATTTAGGTAGAGTTTCTAGGAAAGCTCTTTAAGGCAGTGGCAGATAGGGCTAGAATATTCTAATTTTTTTAAGTGGCATATACTTTTTATACTTAGCTCTTCTTTCTTCCTCCTACCTAGAACTCAGATGTGATGTTTTGGAGGTGGAGGTGATGTATTGTAACCATAGGCAGCATGCAAACAACTAACTATACAAAAAGACACAGAATGAAACATGTATACATATTTAAACCATCCAATCATGGCACATGCTGTTCCAATTTTATGTAGTGGTCTTTCAGGTTCCAATAAAAAGTGTCCAGCTGTAAATGAAGCTTCCCAACTAAACCTAACCTGCTTTTAAGCATGCCAATCTCCCTTGCTATAGTGAGAGTAGGGAGGTGTTGTGTTTTGTATTTCTACTTGAGCAGAGACCATTGGACAGAAAACAAAGTTGAATATCCTAAGAAGACTGTTCATGAGACACATTTGTAATGCCTTCAAAGATCCCCAAAAATAACTGAGAGAATTTGAATAGAAAGTGACCCTAAATTGTAGAAACTTAAAACAATAATAATTATTTATTTTCTCCCATGGTTTCCATGGGTCAAGAATTCAAATGGGTCATAGCAAGTCCAGCTTGGCACCACTCCTCAGTGTTAGGGGCCTCTGCTGGAAGACCTGAAGGTGGGGCACAGTCATCCTCAGCAGGCTCATTCATTCACCTGTCTGGTGGTTGATGCTTGGCAAGGGGTCTAGCTGGAGCTGTCGACTAGAATTTTCACAAGAGGCCTCTCTGTATCCTGAGTTTTCTCACAACATTGTTTCACAGGCAAGCACCCTGAAAGAGTGAGCAAAGGAGGTGGAAGCCATTTTACATTTTAGGACCTACTCTTGAAAGTCACTCAGCCTGGGTCATTTCTACTGCACTCTTAGTTGATGGGGAGGGACCATAAACCCCAGCTTTTGATGGAAGCATGTTAATGCTACCTTGTAAGAGCATGTCAGATGTAATATATGTGAGATAGTTGTTCTTTAAACCGGGTGCCTGGGGGAGGAAGCAAGATGCAGGGAAAATATTGTTATTACTGTAGACCAGGGAAGAATAATGACCTGATCAATTTTATAGTTATACATACTCTCAGACCCTTTCACCTATTCTATTCTTTAGACCATAAGAGGTGTTATGCACATTTTACAATGACCTACATTCTCAATGTCTTTTCCTGTCTCTACTCCCCCTCAAGCTTCAACTCAAAACTACTTCCAACTCCTTAGGAGAGCCAGGCACTCCTCCCTGGGGGACCCTTCTCGCTCTGCTTCTTTCCCTCATATTCCTCAGACCTGTGAAATCCAAGATATCATTTTTAATTCGCAAATACTTACATGACTCCTATTAAATGGTAGTTAATTTCAAATATTGGGAATATTATTTGAATATTCAATTCTCTGATGCTGTTCTATGCATCTAATAGTTAAGTGTAAACTTCAAATTATATCTAAAAGCACATATTAACTTACTGTAACTACAAACCCAAGATGCAATAAATATGCTCAGAAGAGCTTGCCAAAATGTTACTTCTAAGTGCCTATAAAGGAGCTTAAATATTTTATTTGGATTATGCAGATAAAATTTATAAACAAGATTGTTAAAAATAATGGGGATGAGGAAGCCTTTCTATTTTTCTTTATATCTGAGTAGAGGGAAAAAAATACCATGAGTCTAAGTCTCCACCCTCTTAGATGTGGACTGGGGCCATTCCAAACGGTATTCTGTCCAAATGGATAGAAAGAAGGTGCCTCCTGACCCCTCATGACTTCTCAACAAGAACCAGATCTACTTGGTCACTTATGAACATCATTCAATTCTTACAGTGATCCTGAATCAGTATCCCAATCTCATAAGTGGCAGCACTTGGATTTGAATTTGTAACTGCCCAATTCTATATCTCATGCATTTTGGACCACCTCATATATCCTCTACCCTGATGCCGTGTTAACTGGTGCTAGGGCCATGTTGGGCAGAGTCAGCAGTGAGTTCATCAAACAAGCAACTGTTCCTCATCAGAAAGGTCCTATGGTTTTCCTATTGGAAATAGAAGATCAGAGTTCAAATCCTAGCTCTTCCCATTTCTGAAACCTTGAGTAGGTCACACTTCTTGAATCTCCTTTTCTTCTGAATTTTCTAGAATAATGTCTTTATTGAATATTTGCTATGCACCAAGCACTTTGGATTATCTCATTTAATCCTTACAAAAACCTTGGACATTAGATTATATTGTTATTCCCATTTTATGGGGAAGAAAACTGAGACTTGGAGCAATTAGGTGACCTGCTCAAAATTACAGAGCTAGTGGTAGAACTAGATTTAAACCCAAGTCTGTCTGACTCCATGGCTTAAACTCCTAACCACCAGGACTAATTATCCTTACTAATGCTCTCCCAAACCATCATTATTATAACAAATGAGATGATGCTTGTGTAAATATTTTGTTTTTTTTTTATTAAATGGATATAGAGTTACAAATGAGGGGGAAACATTATCAAACATTCAAGAAACAATGTATATATACTTAGTTATCCAGGGCTAATGCCATATCATGGATGCCCAGCTTGGGTTCCCCATGTTGCTGTTTCTCCCAGAAGAACCCCTGAATTAAATGGATATCTCGTGAAGGACAGAGGTCTCCTTCTGAGATGATTCCCCCATATTCCCACCCTCCAGTCTCCTAGGTGTTCTTTCCACACCCACCCCCCAATATTTTGTTAATGTGAAGTATGAGACAGTCATTAGCTATGATGATTCTGATTTCAATAGGAAAACTGTGCTGCAAGAGAATATAGACTCTCTGGGAATAAACAAATATCCACATGGTTACATAGAAGAATCGAGAATTCTGGAATTGATAACACTATGTTCACTAGAACCAACAAAGGCAGACAACCAGGATGCTTTAATATTAGATGGTTCTACTTAGCAGTATCCATTTTTTTCTGTACTTTTTGCTGTTAAAATGTCTTTCTGGGCTGCTTTAATTAAACATTAAACTTGTTAATTTTAATAAAATCATGCCATGTGTTCACATTGTTGTTGTTTATTTTGTTTTATTTTTTGAGACAGGAGTCTTGCTATGCTACCTAGGCTGTCCTCCAACTCCCAGGATCAAATGATCCTCCCACTTTACCCTCCCAATTAACTGGGACTACAGGTGCTCACCACAACACATGGTTTCTTTGAGATCTATGTACACAAAACTACTCAAAAGTCCCAAGTATAGCATTTAAAATAATCTCTTATTCACATTTTAATTTCTTTAACTATACCCTTGGACCCATTCCTAATCTGACTTTGAAGTTAAATTGTGGCTCCATAATATTGAAAGCTTAAATGTCACATCAGTGGCCACTGATTTTATATTTCTGTCCAAACTGGTAGACTTTAAGCAAAAACAGTAAAGTTCCAGCACTAAATATGTACATTTACTTCCATCTTCAAAATTTCTGATTCTAATGAATATTTAATTGATAAATAGCCCATTCAGATTTTCTTGTGGATTTATTGAAAAAGTGGCACTTGCCTATGTAGGTAAAATTTGCTCTATGGAAAATTGGCCCATGATGGTGAACCTTAGTTTCTCAAAATATTAACTGGAATTTCAGTTAAGAAAAAAAATTGCAGAGAAGGAATGTGGTGGGGAAGAGTTCCTGGTCACTTAAGTTGAGAAAATTCTATCTTATGTTGTTCCTTCTTAGAGAATTGTAATATCTTTTTTTTTTTAATTGGTTCAGCATCATCTTACATAATGAAAGGATTCATTGGTTCACATTCATACATGCATACATTTTGACAGAGTTGCTTAAACCCAATCCTTGTCCATGATCTCCTCCGCTTCCCCCCTCCCCAATCTAGTGACTACTCTGTAGTTCCCCCAAGTTACAGGTATAAATGGCCATATACATGTAATTTAAACACTGAAGTTACTAGAGTTATACGCCTGCCTGGGTACATTTGAGGTTCTCATGGGAACTAAGTGTACTCTACAGTATTGAGCATTCCCCTTTTTCCCTCCTTTTCTCTCTGCCTTCCCCTCCTTTCCCCTTCATAGCTATAGTCCCCATGGCTTATGTGTTACTTCAGATTTGGTGGGTCTATTAGATAAACTTGACTTACTTTCACCCTACCCTAGGCTTTACTTTAGCTTCCACATATGAGAGAAAACATTTGATTGACCCTTAAGTCTCTGGGTTTGGCTTGTTTCACTCACCATAATTTTTTTCCATTTCTATCCATTTACTTACAAAAGTCATAATACCATTCTCTCTCTCTCTTTTTTTTTTTTTTAAGAGAGAAGGACAGTGAGGGGGGAGAGAATCAATTTTTATTGAGTTTTTCACATGGCTTTTGTTGCTCTGACACTTAGTTGTGTACATGGGTGCTGGGGTTTGAACCTGTGTACTTGCGCATGCCGGGCAAGCGCCGTAACTGCCGAGCCACTGCTCCAGCCTGGATATTGTTCTTTCTAATTGCTAAGTAGAACTCCATTGTATACATATACCACAGTTTGTTTTTTTTTTGATCCATTCATCCAGAGAGAATCACAATATATCCTAACAAATTAAAGTTTCTGGAAACTCCTGAAGTAATAAATTCACTAGCATTCCCAAACTTACTTAACCACAAAACAATTTTTCCAAATGGCAATAACATCCCACAGCATTCATACTCTGTGAGTGTTTGGTAAAAACTTCTATAATTGATTCTCAAATTTAAAAAATTACTAACATGTGACCAAACCATTTAGACTTCCCAAGACATGCCATGCTGAGAAAATATAATTATCTAAGAACACTATTTTCTTTACATGGAGATTATATTCTGAAAGGAATTTTGTGACACAGAATAACTTGCTGATAAAAAATTCACAGCACACTCTAAAAATGTTACAAATTTAGTGTGATTTATATCACATCTAATTCCGTAAAAAATATGCCATAACTTACAATATGAAATATAAATATGTGGCAAAAAATAAGTTAGAAAAACAAAGGACATATTAAAGTAGAAACATAAATATGAAAAAAAGAAGAGTCAGCATAGATGAGCTAACTAACCTTAATTTTAGTTCTGAGCTCCCTAGCAACCAAAGCAAAAAGGAATTCACAGTCATTTACATTGTTACCATGATGATAAAAAAGACAGCTTTTACAAGTGTATAAGGAATACATGGTTTTTTTTTTTTTGAACCGAATTCTAAAAGAAATCATTCAGAAAAGAGAATGCTGTCATTGTTATTTGAGGCCAACTTTCCATGTTGATGAGTGAGATAAATGGAACTAGTCTTAGGCAGTGAAGTGGGTAAACACTGCCCTGAGCAATCCGTAGAATCAGAGGATAATTTATTTACTTTGCATCCCAGAGCTGGAGAAGGTGCTTCAGGAGTACTGTGTCACTTAGGGTCCAAACAGTAAAACAAACCATTCTAAGTTTTTAAAACATGGAAAATTAATACCAGGTTACACAGGTTCCTGGTTACACAAGGAAAAGCTGAGAATCTCCCAGGAGATGATGAAGCAGCCTAGAGGCTGGCAATAGTAGAAAAAAAGGATAATCTTATGGGACAATAGGGGTGATAAACCTGGCAAAATCTGAAATCACAGCAGGTCTCAATAATGGCCCTGGGAGAGCTGCTAGAACCCCCACCGTTATTTCTCCTTCATCTCCTTTCCAATCTCCCACTGGCTGAACTCTGGCCAGAATTCCACTAACAGGAAAATGCATTCTCCAGGCATCAGCCTTTCCATGATACAGAGGAGGCAGACCTTGTCTGTATCCATAAAATTCTTAAATTGTTTGGAGAGTGAGTGTGGAGTGGAGCAGAGCCGCAGGCTTTGCAAGCCTTAGGGAGCAAGTGGGTGTGAGGAGGAAGTGTGAGAAGAGTGCAGGGAGAGTGTGAGCAGGGAGAGCAGGGCCTTAGTCAACTGCAGCTGAAAGAAAGTATAAAGCAATTTAAACATGTTGTAGTTATTAAATGTCTCATTTTTGAATAGTATTTGAAGTAGCCCTAAACTCTCGTTTACTAAGAACAATGAACCACGTTTCATACCGCCAGATGAACTGACCCTTAGCAAATAAATAGCCAATCAGGAGCTGACAAGCCAATTCCTAACATTCCAGGAACATACCAAACTATGTATGGTCAAAATCCGAGACAAAGACCCTAATGTATTTGCATCGGATTCGGCTCCTTGGTGGTCTTTGGGGACTCAAGACTTGGGCATAACATTTAATTCCATAAAATTGTTCAGCCCTATTATGTGTCAATTGGCAGAGGTTCCTGGATATGACTTCCAGTATTCTGAAGTCCTCTAAATTTTTCATGTGTTGGACTCATTTTTTTCCATGTGAGCTCCATGCATGTACCATGTGCCTGTCAGGTGTAATGAAAGATAACATGGATCTTTTAAACTTGTATTCAGCTGGAGTCTTGCTGCAGGAGGTAAGAAGGATGTTCTAACAGTAAGGAGGGTCTAAAGAAAAATGGTACACATGTACAGGACTATTTAGAATGCAAGGTGGAAGTGAAGAACGACATTTAAATAACACAGCAATGAATGGGAGGCCATCTAGGTCCAGATAAGCCTTTCAAGTGAACCTGAGCATTCAAAAGGCTACCAGGGTCCAGGAATAAAGCTTAGTGGTAGAAAGTGAGGTTGGCATGTATAAGGCCCTGGGTTCCATACCCAGCACCACCATCATCAACAAAAACAAAAGGGTATCTGCACACTAGGAGGAAAACCACTGTGCTGCAGAGGCTCACATATGAAACATACCACCAGAAGCTTCTTTCCAAAAATCCCAAGGAACCACCTGAAACATGCGGTAGAAATGAGAATTTCCACAAACAGGTGATGGCGTTGAAGATATTCCAGGAAGAGAAACATGATCTATAGCTGGGGAAGGTGGATTTGGGTATGGGTATAAAAGATTTTTGGAGAGGTGTCATCAGAACTACTTCTTGTAGGATTTCTACAGAGAAAAGAAAAAAAAAAAAAAAAGAAGGGACAACATCTCCAAGGTTAAGTCTCAAACAGTTATACCAGGTAGTCACTTATTGCAGTAATTGGTGCAAGAAGGAAATGAGTAGGGGGAAAAGATGGTAAAATTATATCCCAAAGGTCCTTTTAAAATCCAGGCTGGATGAATCTTCAAAGAAAATTGTTAAGGGCAATTTCATATATCTAGAGTATATTAAAAATCTCTTAAGACATGTATATTGGAAGATAATTATTCTTTTATTTAACTTTAAAAACAGGATGCTGGATAGATGGATCACAGCCCTGCTTCCCAGGGATGGGCAGCAAGCTCCAAGTCAATAACATTTGTCCTCTGCCCTGTAACTATACAGTTTAGGCAGGGTGCTGAGAAAGAACAATCACTTCACACTTCATCCAGTTTTACAGAAAACATGAAGAAGGAGGCTTTAACAAGCAAATTTTCCTTGCAATGAAAATGATGGAAAGAGTACATTACTAGTTTTCAAATTAAAACAATGAAATAGAAAAATGTTTTATCATATCATGAGGTGAAACATTTTTGTACTTCATTATTATATATGATTTTTATACCAATGCAATCATTTGGCTAGTCTACTTCCACAATCTGACCACTTAAAAAAAGCATGAGTGAGTGAGAAATTCATTCAGCTGACATAATTGTAATTCTAATTTCAGATCCTCATGGTCTTACTAAATATTTCTCATTGTATTTAGGTTTTAGTTTTTATATCATCAGCAATGAAGTGAAAGTTATTAATCTTGTCTATAAGGTATATATATATATATATATATATATATATATATATATAAACTAGTAAATTGTTATAAACCATACATTTAAATATAGAAGTTTAAGTCACTGGCAATGTTGTATATTCATTTATTTCAGAACACGATATATCCTTATTTTCACAAGCATATATAATTTTTATATTTATGGATATTAGGTGACTTAGATCATAGGTAAAGATCAAATGTAATAAAGGAGGGGGATTTATTTTTTGTTTGAGGAAATGAGTACAAAAGTATATGGTTTCTTACCTAAACTATTATTAATGGGTTACCAAAAGTGGCCAAAAAATGACAGGAACAAGTTTTATTTCCTCAGAAGGATATCTCACATTCATGGTCTAGTATAAGTTCAGTTCGACTCTCATTCGTCTTATAATTGTCCTCTTAATGCATCAGGAGCTGTCAAAGTGAGGAAAAGTGCCTCCTGACCTAAGTCAGTGGGGAGTGAGACACCCACCTATCCTTTTCAACTAGACTTGGATTCACAAGTCTTAGATCCCAATTTCAGTATTTCCACTAATTTGCATTGTGATTTCTGGGTTTTAAGCAATCTTCATCTTGAAAAGGATAATAACCTTAACCCTCCTCATAGAAATGGAGTTAGAAGAAAACAAAACAATGTATGTGGAAGTTCTTTGGAAAGCTGAAAAGCCAAATATAACTATACATACTATTTTCAAGTATCTATAATTACTCAAATTCTGACTAAGCTTAGGAGAAAGCTCCTCATTTCCTTTTAAGCCTAATTGGAACAAAAGAGACAATGCACTTTACTTTGATGTTTCTCCTATACTTCAAGCTTGAAGCATCCTTTTGTCTACCAACTGCAAATTCACAAAGTTGAAAGAGGAAATCTGATTTACACTCCTAGTCAGGGGTGTAAAGACGAGAAAAACAGGAAACATTGCTGAAACTCTTCTGAGCTCCAAGGTGACTTAGAGCAAGACCAAATACAATGGTAACTGCAATTGCGCAACCTACAGAGTCGTGAGACTCCTACAGGGAACCAGGGACAGTTTGAAACTGGATGATGGTGGAGGGGAGGTTAACGTTACCTAAAGTTACAACGTTACCTAAAGTTAATCTAGAAGCGGAGTCACAAAGAATGAGGTAGAAATTACACAAATTTTGCCTCAAGGATAAGAGATGATAAATGAAGGATTTTCCCACATGAGGACTTGTCTCCTTGAAGTTTTCCTTTGCCTAGAAGAGTCCTTTTTTAGGAGGTCTTTCTTAGGGAGAACTTCCCAATGAAACACCAACCCCAACCCAAATCAGGCCTAGTGTAAAAACTCAAAGCATCCTTAACTTCTCCATCATAAACACTTATCACTGAATTATCAATTCATTATTTTGACTGTTTGATTAATGTCCATTGTCCTACCCCATTTCCCAGTCCTGAGGACAGGGGAAGATTGGATTTCATAATATCCCCAGAGTGGAGCAGAATATAACTCAGAGTGGGCCCTCATTAAATATTTATTGAATGAGTGATGAAAGAAATATGATCTGAAAAGAACTCCACAGCAGATTATCTCAGATCACAAATCATTTCTAGGTAGGCACATTTACGCAAACATACATAAACCCTTAATTTACTGTTGCTCAGGGAGGACATAATGCAAACGAAGGGAAACCATACAATGAAGGGGATTAATAAATCAATTATAATAATTTATTAGTAAGGAACTACATTGCACATCCTGAATAAGAAGTTGTTATGAACTTACAGGGCCCAAACCACCCATGCCTAGATGTTTTGTAGAAGGGACATGAAAAGGGCAGGCTGTTGCTTCCCAGACTTGATGGCAGGAACTTGATGTCAATAGATTTCAGAGAAATGTTCCTTCTGCACCAGTGTCATGTTATACCACAGAAGGTTGCACCATAGAGTCATTTGGTCTTTCTTAAGCTCTTAGGACAACTCCCAGGGACACGGATAAAATAGCAGCCAATTTTGCTATATTGTGTTTGCATTTGTTTGTTTTAAAAAGTTGAAAATTTAGTTAATTTGGCATTCATTCATGTGAATGCAAATAAATCAGGAGGAGAAATTTTTCAATAAATACCATTCAAGTGCAACAGCAAGATAAAGCAGTAATGTTTCTAATTTTTATCAAGTCATATTCCAAGAGAGTATATTTTTTGAATAAAGGTCAGTGGGAGTCCCCTCCCACTGTTTTCTTCCCCTTTGCACTCTTATATTCGGCACAATTTTTAACATAATACACTGTAATTTTTTCCTTGTGAAACATATAATTAAATTCCATATTTCTCACTTAATGGTTTGAATCTATGATTTTCTGAGAGCTATTCATTTGTATGTTAGATATAAAGAAAAGAATAAGAATGCTGAGTAATGAAGACCATGGTTTTCTAGGGCTTTTGTGCTATAGGATTTCTTTTCTTTCCTTCAAAAGACTGAACACAATAAATTACATTGCAAGTAAAACTGAATTAAGTGAAACTGAGAAATCAGAGGGGCTTTAATGGATGATGCTTTGGGGCTATCAATTTGGAAAGAAAAATTTTAAAAATCCATTCCTTACTCATTTTGCAGACCTCATTCTTTTCTTTGTTTTCAAATAACTCTTCTTAGTGTTTCTGTTATATCAGAGCTATGCTCTTCTATGTCCTATCATCCTATAAACAATTCTGACTCCTTAAAGGCAGACAGAAATGTAACAATTTAAATGCTGTCATTTAGTAATTTCAAAATAACAATAAACAGGGCATTTTCTTATCATCAGTCACATAATTCCTCCTTAGTTTTACCATTGTTCTACCAGTACTACCAGAAATCCTTTTAAAAAATCAGATAATAAAAACCCAAAGAGATTTTTATACAGAAATCCTTTTAAAAAATCAGATAATAAAAACCCAAAGAGATTTTTATACTTTTTTCAATTGCATGTTCAAAGTCCATTTCAATCCATAACTGCCCTTATCACTGAGATTGTTTGAAATTCACCAATTTTTGCTTTGGGAAAGTAAGAACAAGTCATAATAGAAGAAGAAACTGCCATTTGTTTCCCCCTGTGGAATCTCTCCCTTATTCCATTTAATTGAGGTTGGGAGTGCAGACCTAGGTTTATTCCTTGTCTGGGTGGAGTCAGTGTTTTCTTTATAAGCATCTAGAAGAGTTCCCCGAATATACAAAATGTTAAGTGTAAATTCAGCAAAATAATGGATGAATGGAAAAATATCATCATCACTGTATTAAAATGAACCACTTTCACCTCATTATCTTTCTGTAATTTGAAAGTTTTGTCAATCAAGATTCACAAAATAAGGTTCAGGCCTCAGTAAAATGAAATTGATGATGGTGCAGAGTGTTGGGGATCCCCCAACATGAGGTCCAGCTGGCTTGTAAAAGAATTGGTAGTAAACAACTCTGACCCAGCTGGCTTGTATCTTCCTTAGTGACGTAATGCCTGACCGCAGGACTAAGCTATTTGGTCACTCATTGGTACAATTGGATAAACGTGTTTCACTATACCCCTATTGGCTGTTGTAATGGATAAATAGAGTAGCAGCTAGTCAGGTAGAGGAAGCGGCCCAAGAAGAAGCAGCAACCTGCCCTGAAGCAGAAGCACAGAAGCATGGAAGTAGCAGCAGCAGTGATGGCGGAGAGATAAGCAGCAGTAGAAGATGCAGGCAGTAAAAGCCTCGGTTGCAGAA